>JAODAL010038739.1:0-38834 GCA_025379985.1 Phyllomedusa bahiana
CTTTAGGGAGTGCCCTTTTCCTTAGGGGCATGTTTTTCACCTGAAGGGGAAAGGGCTTCTTTTTGGGGATGGGAGGGAGGGAGTGGGGGGAAGGGGCGGGGCCCCTTTAAGTGTTCAGTTTTAGTTCCCCAGGGCGCGCCCCCTCCAGGGCCAAGCCCCGCCAAAACACCTGCAGGGTTTAGCAAATACGCCTTTTTTAAAGGTTTTCCCATATTTAATGTTGCTGGATCCCCCCAAAAATGGGTTTTTTAAATTTCCTTTTCTTTTTAATTTTTTACAAAAATTGCGCCTGGGAAGAAGTAAGCTGCTTTTAAAATAACCAGTTTACAAAGCTTGAAGTTTTCGACCGGGGACAAGAGCTGGGTGGGGGGCCCTTCACAGAAGCCATTTTCTTACTGAGAAAGGGAGTAAAAACTTTCGGGCAGGGGAAAATTTTTTGGTTTTTTTCGTCCCTGTTTATGTGTTATCTAGAGACCTGTTTTTTGAATTTACGGGAAATGGGCCATTTCTGTGTGGGAAAAGGGGCCGATGTCCATAGGATTTAAATTTTTTGAGGGGGAACATTTCCCTCCCAATGCGGCTCGTGCCGGTTGTGTCTTACTCTTCAGTCAGGGGTTGGCTTTTTTAATTTGCTCCAAGCGATAAGGACAACCCTGGCAAAAACCCCCCCTTTAAAAAAATGTGAAAATGCACTTGCTCCCCCCTTTTGTTAGGCCTTTGTGTTTTTGGGGTGGAGGAATTAAAACATTTACGCCAGTAATTCCCTGATCCTTCATTTGTGTTAGTAGTTTTAATGTTGTCCCGTGTTAGCCATAGAAGTAGTAGAGAGTGAAAAAATCAGGCGATACCTTTTTTAGGCTAAGAGTATATTTGAGGGGTGAGCTTTTCAAAGAGAACTAGTCCCTTCTTCAGAATGTTGTTATAAAAAGAAATTAAAAAATTAAAGTTTTTTTATCACTAAGACATGGACCTTAAAAGGATTTTAGAAATTTTAAAAAAAACAAAAATGAAAATTAAAGTAGAGAAGTCATTTACAAAAGGTAAAAGAATCAACATCTGAAACTTGTGAGGGTGCGGAGGGGGGCAGTATTCTGCGTTTTTATCTCGTAGCCTTCAGTTTTTTGGGGCCCAACAGTTTACAATATTTTGAAATAAAGCGGGCTTGAATATTTAGCCCATTTTGCAGAGTCTTTTTGTGCTAGAGAGGAGACAGGAGGAGCCCAGATAGTCTTTTTATACAGACCCCCTTTCAGCTAGAAAGCGAGGCAACTTTTTTCCTTTTCAATTTACAAACTCAGAGGAGAGTGCACAGAATGCGGCAGCCGCCAACCCCAAATCACAGGGGGCCTGTCCCATCCAGGGGGCATGGCCCAACAGGCTGAGTGAAATAACATCCAGCCAATCACAGAAAAGGGGGAGACTTGTTGCAGAAATATCTCTAGATGCCCAGATGACCTCAAAGCTACTATACTAAGTGATTTAAGTAATACAAACCAATTGCAAAAGTGCTTAATTTTTTGTCTTCTTTTACAGATTGATCTTTTTTGTGAAAAAAACCTCTTTAACCCAAAAGGCCGGATTCACACGGCGAATAGCAGCACCTACTTGTGCACCCCACAATATGCCTGCTGTTGAAGGTATATGCTGGCCAGGGACTACTTTCAACTGCTCTCCGGTCTGCCCCACAATCACTCTTCTTTTCCCCAATGCATAGTCACTGGGGAATATGGCGGAGAATCATAGCATTCAATGAGTGCTATAATTTTGCCATATTTGAGGGGCGTACTTCAGGCACATTGCAGCACAATTATTCCTCGAAATACGCCCTGCAAATACATCGAGTTAAAATACCCCAAATGACACAGCTATTTTGGGCCTAGGGGAAAAAGAATTTAAAATTTTTTTTTCACATTAAAATGCCCCCTTTTTTTTTTTTTTTGGCCCCTTTTCTATTTTTCTTTTTACAGTCTAACTTCATTGGAGGCTTGTTTTTTTGCAAGATGAGTTGATCTTTTTTTATTTCATGTAATGTTGATGAAAAATACAAAAAACAGTAATTTTGTGAGTTTTTTAAGTTTTCATCTTTTTTGTTTTACTACTTTTGCACAATAAACTTTTTGCCCCCAAAAAAGTTTAATTGTCGCTACATTTTTTCATCCAAAAATGTTTCGATTTTTTACATGAACAGAGACTTGTCTGAGCTTGTTTTTTGAGGGTTGACTTGTAGTTTTCATTCCACTCTGGGGTACATACAACTCTTTGATCACTTTTTGTTTAGTTTTTTTTTTTTTTTTTTTTTAAAGGCAGGAAGAACATTCCTTTAACTCTGCTATTGTTGTTTCTTTACTACTTTATTTTGATATGGTGCTTATTTTGTGGGAAAAAAACCTTATAACATAACAATATATTATACAAAACTTGTCAAACTCAATCTGTTTCATTGCCTCCATTGTGTGTTTTACCTTCTCGTTCTTTCCCTTTCAGTTTTTATACTGTCAGAGAAAATATAGGGTTAAATGATTTCTCTATTACTCACTAAGTTTTAAATGTTCATATTTCTAAGACTTATTAGACTTAAGAATTTGACCTTGATCTGCCTAGCGTGTTTAGCCTTGAGGTAGTTATAGGTGTAATAAGCATTTCTTAGTTCTTCAGTATATATATGTAGCAGCAAAGTGACATTCCATTACTTAATTCCCAGCATTTATTAATTAAAACAATGGTTAGTTAAGGTGCTGTTCTGGTCTTAATTAAATACTTTAATAATGGCTGTCTAATTTACCAGTTAATATGCTGCAGATTAAGTAATGCAAACCAAAGATAATGTAAAGGTCACTGTCTATGTATTAAAAGTATGTTTATTAGAAGTAACCAATTATATTTTATTGTGATTAAACTAACAAATTATATAGCAAATTCTAATCAAATATTTGAAGTGATTGAAGTGATGATGTTAATATTGCCACACCTCCAGATTAACCTGTATAAAAACTTGTATGTGTTGACCAAAATAAAGGATTGTTCCTGACAAATGTGCATATGTATATTCTTCTATTAGTTTGGAAACTGCACAATGAGGACTAAGTCACTATTCATACCTTCCTTCACACCCACCCACTCTTCCATCTTGCCTTTCTTTTCTCATACCATTTATTTCTTCATTCCCATCATTCTTTCCCTTGCTCCTACCCTTCCATCCTTCTTCCTACAGTTTCAATCTTCTTTTTTCCCTTTATCCCATTCATTCCTTCACCTATTCTTCTTTTACCTACACCCTTCCTTTATCGCTTCATTTGTTTTCTTTCTTAACTTCCTCACTCCCAATAATTTTTGTCTTTCCCTGAGAATGTCTACCTGAACTTTGAGTAGCAAGTTAATACATTTTCTTCAACATCTGACACGGAAACGATAGACTGTGTATGGACACCTTTAGAATAAGAAAGACCTGCTAGATCTACAATAAAATAATATTGCTGATTAACAACATGCAATGATACCAATTGACTTCAGCTTTTGCAGTAGTCACTTTGAAATGTACAGTACAAGGAACAGACTGAAACATGACTAAACTGCTCATATTGGCTATGGCTATGTTCAGGATGGAGCACATGTTTTGTTATGTACAAAAAAATTATATATATCATAGTATATTATATATAGTATAAACTATAATATGTAGTAGGACTTCAGCTCATTTCCAACCACCATAAGGGATAGTCCAGGGGTCTGTTAGCTGTTTGGATCACCTCCTTTTTGTAAGACAGATTATGGCACACGCATATACAGTTATGTGCAAAATAATAGAAGTGTGTGAGAAACAAATGATAAAAAGTTCAATCACAATATCATTTATTTCCATATGCACAAAGGCACTGGGAGTACATCTA
This sequence comes from Phyllomedusa bahiana, assembly GCA_025379985.1. Classification (NCBI taxonomy): domain Eukaryota; kingdom Metazoa; phylum Chordata; class Amphibia; order Anura; family Hylidae; genus Phyllomedusa; species Phyllomedusa bahiana. The sequence continues at coordinate 3,888 of JAODAL010038739.1, forward strand.
CATCAAAATTAAAATATGATCAAAATATCAGCTTAAAAGCTGAAAATGAAGAAAATATAATAGGCTATTCAAAATATAGCATTGTGTGTGCATTTCTCATACACACTTCAATATTTACAGTACAAACAAGAATGTATTCCCACTTTTCTGTATATTACTGAAGTGATATTTAGTTGTGTAACCTTTATTTCTGAGAACTTCTTTACATCTTTGTGGCATGGACTCAAGTAACATCTCTCAATAGGATTAAGATCTGGGGTTTGGGATGGCCACTTTGTAAAATCTATCTTGTTGGTATCGAACCACGATGTTGCCCGCTTGCTGGTGTGTTTCGGATCATTGCTATGTTGAAACACCCATTTCAAGGACATGTCTTCTTCAGCGTAAGGCAACATAACCAGAGATGGGAGAATTTCCCGAAATTCGGTTCGTTCACTTCCCGGATTTCTCGGCAAAAAATAACTTCGTTCCGGATTACTTCGGGACGAATCACGTTAAAAAACAGCTATTTCCGCTGCACAGAGCCTGCAGGGGTGTGCTGTAGAATGTTGTAGCCGATGCTTAAAATAAGCAGGAGGAGCTTGGTTTTGGTCTAACATACAATGTTGTGTCTTTAGTATGACCGCAGATGACTGCAGCCATCTGCAATAGCTTCACTATAAAATTCCCTCGGGCACTTAAGAGGCAAATTGACCAAAAAAAATGAAGGGGGAATGTAGCTTGATAAAGTCATGGGCAGCGACAGCTGGAAAAAAAAAAGCTGAGGGCTAAGGTGGCAACATCAGTGACAGAGTGTGGAGGGTGGACGGTGGCCAGACACAGAAGCATGAGGTCAGCACAGTGGAACAATTATATTCTGGAGGTGGTAAATACAGGAGTAGGCCACAGAGTGGCACAAGACACAGTGTGTAGGTTACGGAAGCAGCCACAGCAGCTAGCTTGAGGTCAGGACAGTGGAAACAATGAATTGTCTGGAGGGTGGCAAAAAAAAACAGGAGTAAGCCAAAGAGTGGCACAATGACACAGTTTGTAGTTACAGGGCAGCAGCAACAGCAGCCAGCATACGGTCAGACAGTGGCAACAATGACACAGTGTGTAGGTCCCCACAGATCAGCACTAGCAGCACGCCATGAGGGAACTGGACAGTGGCACAATGACACAGTGTGTAGGTCAACAGCAGCAGCCACGAGCAGCAGCATGAGGTTACAGACAGTGGGACACATTGACACAGTGTGTAGTCACGGCAGCAGCCACAGCAGCAGCATGAGGTCAGACAGTCGCACAATGACACAGGTTTAGGTCACCGCGGCAGCAGCCACAGCCAGCAGCATGAGGTCTGACAGGGGTACAATGAAACAAGTGTTGTGGTCACAGCATTAGCCACAACTGCAGCATGAGGTCAGACAGTGGCAACAATGACATTCTGTAGGTGGAAAAAAACAGGAATAGGCACAGGGTGGGACAATGACACAGCTGTACAGGTCACGGCTGCTTCCACAGCAGCAGCCATGAGGTGCAGACAGTGGCACAATGAACAGTGTGTAGGTCACGGCATTAGCCTCAAAACAGAAGCATGAGGTCAGACAGTGTGCACAATGACATTCTGTAGGTGGCAAAAAATAAAAGGATTAGGCCCACAGAGCTGGGACAATGACACAGGTACAGTCACGGCTGCTTCCTCAGCAGCAGCATGAGGTCAGACAGCTGGCACAAAAAAAAGACAGTCTGGAGTGGCAAAAAAACAGGAGTAGGCCACAGGGGAGTGGGACAAGACACAGGTTGTAGGTCACCGGCAGCCAGCTCCAGCAGCAGCATGAGGTCAGACCAGTGGCCTATGACAAGTGTGGACGGTCAAGGGCAGCAGCCACAGCAGCAGCATTAGGTCAGACAGTGGCACAATGAATATAGACGGGTGCAAAAACAGGAGTAGGCCCACAGTGTGGGAAAAATGACACAGGGTGGAGGTCACGGGCAGCAGCACCAGCAGCAGCATGAGGTCAGACACAGTGGCAAATGACATTACTGGACGGGTAGCACAACAGGAGTAGGACCACAGAGTGGGAAAATGACCACAGTGTGGAGGTCACGGCAGCAGCCAACAGCAGCAGCATGAGGTCAGACAGTGGCACAATGACATCTGATAGGATGGCAAATACAGGAGTAGGCCACATAGTGGGACAGTGACACAGTGTGTAGGTCACGGCAGCAGCACAGAGCAGCATGAGGTCAGACAGTGGCACAAATGACACAGTGTGGAGGTCACTGCAGCAGGCACACAGCTGCAGCATGAGGTCAGACAGTGGCACAATGACTATTGGTGGTGGCAAATACAGGGAGTAGGCCACACGAGTGGGAAAATGGACCAAGTGTGGAGGTCACGGCAGCAGCCACTAGCAGCAGCATGAGCGTCCAGACCAAGTGGCACAATGACATTCGGAGGTAGCAAAAAAAACAGGAGTTGGCCACAGAGTGGGAAAATGAACAGGTGGAGGGTCACAGGCAGCAGACCACAAGCAGCAGCATGAGGTCTGACAGTGGCCACAATGACATTCTGAACGGTGGCAAAAACAGGAGGAGTTAGGCCACATAGTGGGGACAGATGACACAGTGTGTAGGTAACGGCCGCAGCCACAGCAGAAGCCTGAGGTCAGACAGTGGCAACAAATGACACAGTGTGGAGGGTCACTGGCAGCAGCCCACAGCAGCAGCATGAGGTCAGACAGTGCAAATGACTTTCTGGAGAGTGAGGCAAAAACAGGAGTAGGCCACAGAGTAGGGAAAATGACACAGTGTGGAGGTTCTCGGCAGCAGCCACAGCAGCAGCATGAGGTCAGACAGTGGGCACAATGAACATTCTGAAGGTGGCAAAAACAGGAGTAGGCCAACATAGTGGGACAGAGACACAGTGTGTAGGTCACGGCAGCAGCCACAGGCAGCAGTATGAGGTCAGGACAGTGGCACAATGACATTTTGGAGGTGGCAATAACTGGAGTAGGGCCCAGAGTGGCACATGCAGAGGAGTGGAGGTGACGGCGGCAGCAGCATGGAGGTCAGGAACAATGGCACAATGGAACATTCTGGATGGTGGCAACAAAAAGAGGAATTAGGCACAGAGTGGGACAATGCACAGTGTGTAGGCACCGGCAGCAGCCACTAGGCCGCAGCATGAGGTCAGACCAGTGGCACTATCACACTTCTGGATGGTGGCAAAAACAGGAGTAGGCCACACAGAGTGGGACAATGGGACACAGTGTGTAGTCACGGCAGCAGCCAACAGCAGCAGCATGAGGTCAGACAGTGGCACAAAATGACACAGTGTGTAGGCGTCTCGGGCAGCAAGCCACAGCAGCAGCAGAGGTCAGACAGTGGCAAGCAATGACATTCTGGGGGTGGCAAAAACAACGGAGTGGGACATATGACACAGTGTGGAGGTCACGGGCAGCAGCCACAGCAGCAGCATGAGGTCAGACAGTGGACCACAATGGACATTCTGGTTGGTGGCAAAAACTGGATGGGCCACACGAGTGGGAAAATTGACACAGCATGTTGACGGTCACGGCAGCAGCCACCAGCAGTCAGCATCGAGGTCAGAACAGTGCACAATGACATTCTGATAGGTGGCAAAAACAGGAGTTGGCCACATAGTGGGGACAGAGTGACATACAGTGTGTAGGTCACGGCAGCTGCACACAGCTGCAGCATTGAGGTCAGACTGTGGCACCAATGACATTTGGAGGTGGCAAAAACTGGAGTAGGCCCAGGAGTGGCACAATGACAGAGAGTGGGGTTGACGGGGCAGCAGCATGAGGTCGAGACAGTGTCACAATGACATTCTGGAGGTGGCAAAAACAGTGAAAGGCCACAGAGTGGGACAATTGAACACAGTGTGTAGGTCTCCGGCAGCAGCCCAAGCAGCGCTATGAGAGTCAGACAGTGGCACAATGACATTCCTGGAGGTGGCAAACAAACAGGAGTAGGACACAGAGTGGGAACATTGACCAAAGTCTGTAGGTCACGGCAGCAGCCACAGCAGCAGCATGAGGTCAGAACAGTGGCACAATGACACAGTGTGGAGGTAACGCAGCGCCACAGCAGACAGCATGAGGTCAGACAGTGGGCACAATGACATATTGGATGGGTTGGCAAAAAACAGGAGTTTTAGGCCACAGAGGGAGTGGAAAATGACACAGTGGGGATGTCACGGCAGCCAGCCACAGCAGCAGCATGAGGTCAGGACAGTGGCACAATGACTTTTGGAGTAGCAAAAAACAGGAGTAGCCACAGAGTGGGAAATATGACTCAGTGTGGAGGTCACGCAGCAGCCACAAGCAGCAGCATGAGGTCAGACAGAGGCAACAATGACATTCTGAAGGTGGCAAAACAGGAGTAGGCACATAGGTGGGGACAGTGACACAGTGTGTTGTAGGTCACGGCAGCAGCACAGCTGCAGCATGAGGTCAGGTCAGTGGCACAATGACACAGTGTGGAGGTTTTACCACAGGCAGCAGCAACAGCAGGCAGCATGAGGATCATGACAGTGGCACAATGACATTCTGGATGGTGGCAAAAAACAGGAGTAGGCCACGAGTGGGAAAATGCCACAGTGTGGAGTCCACCGGCAGGCAGGCACAGCAGCAGATGAGGTCAGACAGTGCACATGACATTCTGGAAGGTGGCCAAAAAACAGGAGTAGGCCACATAGTGGGACATGACACAGTGGTGTAGGGTCTCGGCAGCAGCCGCGACGCAGCAGTATGTGGTCAGACAAGTGGCTCAATGACATTTTGGAGGTGGCAAAAACTGGATGGAGTAGGCACAGAGTGGCACAATGGACAGACGAGTGGAAGGTGTGGCGCAGCAGCATGAGGTCAGACAGTGGCACAATGACATTCTGGAGGTGGCAAAAACAGGAATAGGCCACAGGGAGTGGACTATGACACAGTGTGTAAGGTCACGGCAGCAGCCACAGCAGCAGCATTGAGGTCAGACAGTGGCACTATCAATTCTGGAGGGACCCCCCCCCCCCCCCCCCCCCCCCCCCCCCCACCCCGGGGTGTGTGGGGGGTTTGGCTGGCGAAAAACAGGTGTAGGCACGAGTGGGACAATGACACAGTGTGTAGGTCACCGGCAGCCAGCCACGCAGCACGCATGAGCGACAGAAAGTGGCAACCAATCACATTCTGGATGTTGACAAAAACTGAGTAGGCCACAGTGTGGCACAGTGACTGAGAGTGAAGGATGACTGGGCAGGTAGCAACAACAGCATAAGGTCAAAGTGTGGCCACTAATGACACAGTGTGGAGGTCATCGGCAGGCAGCCACAGCAGCAGCTGAGGTAAGCAGTGGCACAATGACAGGGTGTGGAGTAGTGAGCGGTGGCAATAACCAGTCCCATGGTAAGATGTTGGTGGCAGATGGAGAAACTGTCAGCAAGTAGAGATGGGGCGAATTGATTCTAACGAAGTGGAATTCGTTTAGAATTTCAGGAAAAATCGTTTTCGGAACCGAGAAGTGGAAACTTTGGGGTTTACTGTAGGTCGCGTGAACGAAAATGTGCTTTTGATTGATAAAATGGCAGCAGACGAGCACCATGCGCTACTTGGGGCAAAGCACTTTGGGAGGAAGAAGGGCATAGCTGCATGACTGTGCAGAGGGTGAAAAGCCAATCAGGACGGCGGTGGGATTCTGTGGACGGGTCACCGCACTTTATAATTCCGGTGCGCGGACGTGGGGACGTCATATACGCTCTCACTGTAATGATCGGGGAAGGGAAGGTGCTGCCGCGGCTCGATAGCTCTTACTGAAGAAAGAATTGTTTTTTATATAGCGATTTCTGTGGGGATGTCTCAGCTTGTCTCAGAAGACTGTTCTCTTAATGTTCTATTTCTAACTATTTTGGGGTATCTGGATCTGAAATCCAGTGTGCGTCCCCATGCAGCTGCATATACATACAATAATCCAGTGGCGATTTAAGCCAGTTCCTGTTGTATTTCATTTAAAGAAAGGAAACAGCGTTTTTACAATACAAATACCTACTTCATTTTTGGCTGCTCAATTTCTAATGCGCCAATTTACATCAGGCGTTTATTAAGCGTAGTTTTGTGGTGTGCTGACACCAAGAAGAAAACGTTCCTTTTCTTTTTCAACGGCAAAAATATATAAATTTTTCCTGTAGGCCTAATTAAAGCAAAGGTTAATTACCAAATGCATCCTTGTTGTGTGGCCTAGGAAAACAAGCAACTTGTAACACGCTAATCAAAAAGCCTAGTAGTTTGTGCGGCTAAAATCTTTGGCGGCATTTTACATCCAGGGGTTAATTATAGCGTTGTCTTTGCTGGTGTGTGATCCCCAAGATACCGTCTTTTTCAACACACCAAAAATATATTACATTTTTTCTGTAGCTAATTCCACAAGAATGGTTAATTACAACTGTATCTCTTGTTGTGTGGCTTTAAAAAACACGCAATTGTACCGCTACAAAGATACTATGTTTGTGCAGACGAATTCTTTGGCGCAATTTACAATCCAGCGGAGCTATTAAGGTTATTTTTGCTGGTGTGACTGAAAAACTATACCCGTCTTTTTCAACGCCAAAATATATACATTTTTCCTGTAGCCTATTTCACAAGCAAAAGGTTTATTACAAACTGTATCTCTTGTTGTGTGGCGTAGAAAACACGCAATTGTAATACGCTAACAAACGCTAATAGTTTGTTGCGGCTCAATTCCTTTGGCGGCAATTTCATCCAGGGGTTTAATTAAGCGTTGTTTTGCTGGCTGTGCTGACAAAAATAAAACCGTCTTTTCAAACTCAAAATTATACTTTTTTTCCTGTAGCCTATTCATGTTCCGAAGTTTAATTAAGCCGGTTTTTGCTTTTTCATTTAGTAAAACCACACAGTGGTGTTTTTAAACGACACCATACACAGTAAATTTATCCTGGCCATTTGTGGAGGCAATTTATATCAAGGGTTACCAAGCTTGTTACTGGGTTCAATTTGGAGTCAAAAAAGGGTGTCAAATTTATCATATACAGATATCCTCATCAAACAATGTCTGTTACATTTTAAAACAAAAACAGTCATGTTCAGACCAGAGAACGGTGGAGGCTCATGCACCCTTGCGAGTGGCGAGTGCGCACAACATTCCTGGAAAGGACCAGGTCGCAGCGCAGACAAACGGGGGAGTCGCCCCAGCAGGGGCCACAAACTGCCGCTGTCCATCTAGCCGGCCGTCTGTGTTGTTCAGCAACCAAGGGTCCTTGATTGGTCTGAACTCGATCATCCTCTCTTCATCCAGATGACATCTGACAACTCCCAGCCAAGACAAGAGTCGGGTGGGATCCTAGGACATCTACTTAGTGGCATGGCCCGGAGCGGTCGCCTGTCAGCGGCCATCACCGTCCTCAGCCCGACTCTGTCCATCAGTCCCTCAGGCCAAGAGATCTGCTATGTGGTCTGGGGATGACTCAGCGCCCCACTATATAGCAAGAAATGAACAATCTTGAGGAGGGGCAGTCGCGCTACTTGGCAGCGAAGAAAAATGGGGCCAATATCCCCTGCTTCTTGCAGTAGGCGGCAAAGTTATAGATGTGGAGAGTGGCATCGGGAGGTCATGTTGTGAGAGGCTCAGCCTCGGCTTACCAAGACTGGTGATGAGGACAGCTCAGTGACGATTGAACACCATAATAGATGAATGTGGTAGCCGACCGCACTTGGGAGCCGGTGAGGTCAAGGCTTCCATCAACGAACAGGAGAAGAGGGGTCAGCTTGCGCGTAAGGCAGCAGCGCAGCCAGAAAGTGGGTCATGTGGGTGATGAGTCAGGACGATATCAGCAGTGTGATGGTCGATGAGCAAGCGGCCACGGGGTTAAAAAACCCGCTTCGAGGTCCAAGAAAGTAGCGGCACAGGGGCTCAGAGACGGCAGCGCGCAGGGCCAAGTAGTCAAATCAGTTTCGGTAGCGTTGGCGGTTTAAAAATCGATACTCGGCGGTTGTGGCAGTTCCCTTTGCTAAGACAACGGAGGAGCCGAATATGGGTATATGTAGAATCTGTAAGCAGTATGTGAAGCGTGGCCAGGGAGTAACGTTGGCACCACGGCCTGCAGGTCAAACACTGCAGCATCAAAATCCGGTGGCCTGGGGAAGGAAACGTGCTCAGAGGTGGTGGTCCATCCTGCCGCCGCAGCAAGAGCCAGCTGGCAGACAGTGCCCAGTGGCTCGCATGCCATTGCAGCCAGTCAAGCTCCACCATCTGCAGAAGGGAGCTGTTTCTATTTGACTTACTTCTCCCTGTCCAGATGCTCCTGCTCCTCACTACTCATGGCGCCAGCAGTCGTCAGCGAGGCGATTGCAAAGAGACAACAGTATGCGTCCAACATCCCTAAGGTGCAGCAGCTGGACCGTGCTTCCTGTCCAAGTTGTTGGTATTTGCAGTCCCTCCCTTTTCCATATGGTGGCTCGGCACCGTTCAGAGAGCTAATGGCTTGTGCCGAGACTGAGATGGAGAGTTCCAAGCCGTAATTTCTTTTCCACAAAACAGGCAGTACCACGCACTTCATAAATATGTAGAAAAGCAGCGTGGGCCAGTCCTTGAGCTTATCGGTTTGTTCCAAGGTGCACCGGCAGCGCAGCACATCTTCTGGAAGCTGTAACTACGGTCAGGGGCAGTACATGTCCTTTACGGCCCACTGGGTGAATGTCGCTTCCTGCCAGGCACACCACAACTTGGACAGGATGACGCGCTCTTTCTTCTCACGTTTCTAACTGCTCTGCACCTGCGCCAATGTCCTGCCTCTCAATCCTCCGATCAACACCACCATCTCAGCCTCCACACAGTACTACTACATCATACCACATGTGTTAGGGCACAGCGGTGTACGCAGTTCTACCCTGGCTTTGCCCTCGGCCGACGAAGTGACACAGGGGAGGAACTGCTCGCGTACATGCAGCAAGAAATCGAAGTTGTGGCTTTCTCCAGCGCCAACTGCAATTTTGAACCATGTGAGGTGACGGACAATGGAGGAACAAGGTGTTTCCGCGCTTGCACCGAGGAGGGATGGTCCATGCGCCCTGCATGGCGCAAGTGTTCAATCTGGTTGTTGAAAAGGTTCCTGAAGTCTTTCCACTGATCTTCAGCAGATTCGGAAAATGGCCAGGGAAAGGAAAACTGTGCATGCACTTTAACCATTCGTACAAAAGCCAGGAAACCCTCCTCGAGTTTGCAGCCGGCCAGACACGGCCTCCCCCAACCACACTACGATATGTGATGTTCCACCCGCTGGAATTCCCAGCAGCACATGTTGGACGACTGTATGGAACAGAGAAAGGACATTAACGATTTTTTTGATGATCAGGCAGGGTCAGAAGTACTCCCCTGTGCTAACTTTGATCGTCAGCCAGTGGCAGAAATCATGCGTGACACCTGCCGTTTGTTGAGGCCATTCGAGGAGGCTACGTTATTTATCTGTCGCAGGACCTTACAGGGTATGAATAACGTCATTCCCCACTGTTCATGTCCTGGAACAGTATGCTGAAAATTCTGTCTGGGCAGGGGCATGGAGACGTGTGCGTACTACATCTCGTGGCCTCATGAGTTTGGTGGGACTGAAATGGAGGAGGAGGAGGAGGAGGAGGAATTGGGTGCAGAAGCATTGTCTGGTGGAAATCGAGTGGATTTCTACCAGGTGACTTCGAGAGGAGGAGCAGAAGCAGCTGGAGGATCTAGATGGAGATGAGGAAGACGAGGCAGATGACCGGCAAGCACCGTGGCAGTATACAGTGGAGATGGAGGCAGGGAGCCCTCGGAGTCCCTTGTGCAGATTGGCCCGCTGACATTGCTTATTTGCCTGGCTTATCAGAATGACAGCCGAATAGTCAGCATCCGGCGGCAGAGGATGACTTCTGGATCTCGACCATTGGACCCATCGCTACGGTCCATAAATGGGAGCTTTTTTCCCACGCTAATTGTGGAGGGAGGGACAAAACTCAAATATTATAGGGAACTCCTCCGTAATCAGTTGCGCCGCGGCCTTGTGCGGCATACGTCCCTCCTCTGACAGGTCTGACTTGGGGTTCCTCAGCGCTCACGTATTACCTACCGCGGGCCCCTGCTGGGGGGAAGGTGGCTGTGAGGTAGGAGCAGTACCAGCTCCATCAGTAGTAACCTACGTCTGGAGTGTCACTGATGAGCAGCTTCCTTCACCCGCCTAGTGAGTGAGGGCAGTCGCCTAGCCAGCAGCAGCAGGACCTTGGAGGGTCCCTGAACCAAACAGATTGTGCCTACTTGGACAGCACTCTTGCCCATCTCAGTTAGAAAGATCTGCTGACTACTGGGCAGCCAAATGGATGTTGTGGCCGCAAAAACTTGCCGATGTTTGCAGTGAGAACTGTCCTCCCGCTCCAGTAGTGTGGATCAGAAGAAGGGTTGTTCAGTGCGGCCGGGGGCCATCGTTACCCCAAGGAGAAACCCGCTTGTCCATGGAAATGTTGGAACGATCTGACCTTTGTCAAGATGAAATCAGGCGTGGATCGGGCCCAAGATTTTCCACACTCCAATGACTTAGCCGTCAGTCTGGGTTCAAAACTACCTGCATCAGCACTATTCTGATGCCGCCACCCGCCTGAGTGCCACACATATGTGCCAGTATGTTTCTCCATTCTGCCTACCACCATCTTTACCAGGGAACTGGTATTGCCCACCCACTTCAACACTCTGTCATTGTGCCACTCTATGACCTCATGCTGCTGCTGCTGTTGATGTTGCCGTGACTATCCACACTGTGTCATTAGTGCCACTCTCTGACCTCATAATGTTGCTCCTGCCGCGTCACCTCAAATCTCTGTAATTGTGCCACTTCTGTGGCTACTCATTTTTTTTGCCACCTCCAGTGATTTGGCATTGTGCCATACTGTCTGACCTCATGCTGCTTGTATGTGGTGCTGCCTGTCCTCAACACTGTGTCATTGTGCCACTGCCTGACCTCATGCTGCTGCCGCCCTGTGACCTCCGCTCTCAGTCATTGTGCCACTTTGTGGCTTCCTCCTGTTTTGCCACCTCCAAAATTGTCATTGTGCCACTCTCTGACCTCATGTGCTGCTGTGACTCCTGCCGTGCCCTCCACCACGGCTGTCAGTGTGCACCCACCACTTGTGGCCTAATTATGTTTTGCCACTCCAGAATGTCATTGTGCCACTGCACTGACCTCGTACGATGCTGTTTGTGAACTCTACACTGTGTGATTGTGCATCGTGGCCTAATACTGTTTTGCCTCGTCCACGAATGTCATTGTTGCCACTTTATGGACCTCATGCTGCTGTGTGGGCCGCTGCCGTTGTCCTCCAAACTGTTGTTCCATTGCGCCACTGCCTGGACCTCATGCATCGCTGCCGCCGTTGACCTCCGCTCTCAGTTCATTGTGCCATTCTGTGGCTTCCTCCTGTTTTGCCACCTCCAATGTTCATTGTGCCACTGCCCAAACCCTCATACTGCTGCTGTTGTGACTCCAACTCTCAAGTCATTGTGCCACTTGTGCCTAGTCTGTTTTTCCACCTCCAGAATGCATTGTGCACTGCCTAACCTACGTGCTTCTGGCTGCCGTGACATCGCTCTCAGTCATTGTGCCATTCTGTGGCTTCTCCTGATTTGCACCTCCAGAACTGTCATTTGTGGGCACTGCCTGAACCTCATATGCTGCTGTTGGACCTCTACACTGTGTGATGTGCCACTCTGTGGCCATAATTCAGTTTTAGCACACCTCCAGAATGGTCATTGTGGGCACTGCCTGACCTATATGCTGCTGTTGTGACCTCTAACTAATGTGTGGATTGTGCCACTCTGTGGCCTAATTCTGTTTTGCCACCTCCAGAATGTAATTGATGCCACTGTCTGACCTCATGCTGCTGATGGTGGCTGCTGCCGTGTCCTCTCACACTGTGTCATTGTGTCATTACTGGACACTCATGCTGCTGCTGTGGCTGCTGCCGTCTGTTCGGGGCGGGTTTCCTCCCACACTGTGGTCTTTGTGTCCTCTTTCTGACCTATGCTGCTCGCTGTGGCTGCTGCCATGTCCTCTACACCGTAGTCTGTGTGCAACTGACTGACATCATAGCTTGCTGTCGCCAGTGACCTCCGCTCTCAGTCATTGTGCCATTATGTAGCTTCCTCTTGTTTTGGCCACCTCCCAGGAATGTCATTGTGCGACTGAGTGACTAATGCTGCTGCCGCCGTGACCTCCGCTCTTCAGTCATTGTGCCATTCCTGTGGCTTCCTCCTGTTTTTGCACACCTCCAGAAATGTCATTGTGCCACTGCCTGAACCTCATGCTGCTGTGGCTGCCGCCGTCACCTTCCACTCTCTGTCACTAATGTTGCCACCTGAGCTATCAGTTGTTTTTTTCCAGCTTTCGCTCGGCATGACTTTGTCAGGCTACATTTCCCGCTGAGTTTTTGGTCATGTTTTGCCCTCTTAAGTGCACCCAGCGGAAATTTATAGTGAAGCGATTCTTAAAGAGCGGCTGGCAGTCATCTGACGTTGTCATTACTCAAAACACAACATTGTCTGAAGATCAAACCAAGCTCCCTCTGCTTATTTAAGCATGGCACAACCGTTCTTCAGCTCTCTTGCAGGCCTCTGTGGCAGCCTGGTAATAGATTCTTTTTAACGCGATTCGTCACGAATTAATTCGTGACCGATTATTTTTGTCGGAAAATTCGGAGTGAAGTGGAGCCGAATCGAATTTTTAGGAAATTCGCCCATCTCTAGTCTCAGCTGATGTGTGGCATCAGACGGGTGGGCGGCATCAGAATTGTGGCTGAGGCAGGTAGTTGAACCCAGACTTCATTTCTCACATTTTGGGTGAGGCGTCCATGGATGATGTAGTTGACGTCTAAGGTATTGGGAAATCTAGCCGATCCACGCCTGTATTCATCTTGACAAAGGTCAGTCGTTCCACATTTCCTGTTGGAACCATAGGGGTTCTCCTTGGAGTACGATGGCCCCCGCGCACTGAAACACCCGCTCCTGATGCCCACACTACTGGCGGGCAGGACCAACTTCTCCTCTGCAAAACTCGGCATGTTGCGGCCACACATCCAGTTTGGCTATGCCCCGAGTAGTTACAGCGGATATTCTAACTGGGTGGTGGCAGAGAGCTTTCCAAGTAGGCCACCACCTGTTGGTTCAGGGTCTGCTCCGGGTCCTGCTGCTGCTGCTGGCAACTGCCCCCCTACTAGGCGGGTGAGGAAGATGTCATCAGTGACCCCAGACTTGGTTTGCTGCTGTGGGTGGTACTGCTCCCCCCCCCCCCTTCCCCCGGCAGCCGGGGTATAGTACGTGAGCGCTAAAGAACAAAAGGTCAGCCCTGTCAGGGGGAGGGCGATCCCGAAAAAAGGGGCAGGGGCCCCAAACTGACTACGGGGATTTCCCTACAGTATTTGGTTTGTCCCCCTCTCAATACTGGGAAAAAGGCTCCCTTTTTGGACCGGTAGCGGGGGGTAATAGGTGGAGAGCAGAAGTACCCCTTCTGCCGGATGCTGCTTTCGGCTGTATAGCCAGGCAAATCAAATGTGCGGGCCTCTGCATAATGACTCCGAGGAGCCCCCTTCCTCCATCTCCATGTATATCCCAGGGTGTTTGGGGTCATTGCCTCGTCTTCCCATTCCATCTACCCCTCCAGCTGCTCCTGCTCCTCCTCTCTTGTCCCCGGGGTGGGAAAATCCACTCATTTCACAACAAATGTTTCTGCCCCAAATTCCTCCCCCTCCCCCCCCCTTCAGTCCCCACCGAACTCATGTGGCCGCGGATGTAGGCCAGTCTCCATCCCCTGCCCGACAGTTTTTTTTCCTTTTGTTCCGGGACATGAAGCGGGGGATGAGTTATTCACCCGTAGTCCTGGGACTGAAAAATAACGTGGCCCCTCCTCGAAGGGTCAACAAACGGCAGGTTCACAATGAGCTGCCATGGCGACATCAAGTTACACAGGGAGTACTTGTCCCCCTGGATCATCAAAAAATGTTTTGGGCCCTTTTTTGTTTACAGGGGTTTCCCAAAATGTGCAGGGGTGGAATTTCAACGGGGGGGAAAAATTGCATATAGGGTGTTGGGGGGGGGCCCTTCTGCCGGGTAACTCGAGGGGGGTTCTGGCTTGTAGGAATAGATGAAATCATGCACAGTTTTTTGGCCTTTTTTGATTTTCTGAGATCTGTGGGGACTTCGGAACCTTTTCACAACCATTGAAACTGGGCCTTTAGGGCGCATGGACCACCCCCTCGGTTGGAGCGGGACACCTGTTCCTCCCCTTTTTCCGTCACCTGGTTCCGATTTGCAGTTGTCGCGAGAAAACCACACTGATTTCTTGTGCATGACGCGGAGCAGTTCTTCCCCCGGTCACTTTTCGCGAGGCAAGCCAGGGTAGAAAAAAGCGTGACACCGCTGTGCCCTACACATGTCGTATGAGGGCAGTACTTGGGGGCTGAGATGGGGTGGTGGTGGAGGAGGGGAGGCGGACATTGGGGCCGGGAGAGTTTGACAAGTGGGGGGGAAAAGCGGGTCCCCGTCCAAGTTGTTGGTGTCCTGGGCCCGGGGCACATTCACCCAGTGGGGCCCTAAAAGGGCATGTATGGCCCTGACCGTGTTACAAAACCAGACGCCGTGCTGCCCTGCACCTTGGAAAAAAACCGATAAGCCAAAAGGACTGGCCCCCCTTCTGTTTAAATTTTGAAGTGTGGACTGCCTTTTGGAAAAGAATTACGGCTTGGAACTTCCCTCTGGCTCGGGACAAGCCATTTGTTCTCTGAAGGTGCAGAGTCCACCATTTGGAAAGGGGAGGGCCCTGCAGCACCAACAACTTGGACAGGAGTACGGTCAGCTTCTGCACCTTAGGATGGTTGGACGCATACTGTTGTCTCTTTGAAATCGCCTCGCTGAACGACCCGGCGCCATGAGTAGCGAGGAGCAGGAGCATCTGGACTGGGGAGATGATGTCAAAGAGAAACAGCTCCCTTCTGCAGAGGTGGTGGAGCCTTGACTGGCTGCAAGGCATGCATGCAACTGGGCGCCGCTGCTGCTGCTGTTGCTGCGGCGGCAGGATGGACCACCACATCTGAGCCACGTTTCTCCCAAACCAAAGGATGGTGACGCTGCATGTGTTGACGCAGGGGCCCTGGGCCCAAAGTTAGCTCCCTGGCTACGCTTCACTTTCTGCTTACAGATTCTACATATACCCATAGTCGGCTCCTCCGGTGTCTTAGCAAAGAACTGCCACACCGCCGAGTATCGTATTTTACCGCCAACGATCCACACTGAGTGACTACTGCCGCCGCTGCCTCGCTGAGCCCCTGTGCCGCTACTTTCTTGGACCTGCGAAGCGGGTTTTTTACCCCGTGGCCGCTTGGCTCCCGACCTCACACTGCTGATATCCTGCTGACTCACGGCCACACGACCCACTTGCTGGCTGCGCCGCTGCCTGACGCGCAAGCTGACGCCCTTTTCTCCTGACGTTGATGAAGCCCTTGCCTCACCCGGCTCCAAGTGCGGTCAGCTAAAATCATCTTTTCTATTTGTGGTTCATCGTCACTGCTGTTCTCATCACCGGTCTTGGTATCAGAGGCTGACCCCTCACAACATGACCCCCCATGCCACTCTCCAACATCTATACTTTGCCGCCTACTGCAAGAGCAGGGATATTGGCCCCATTTTTCACTGCCAAGAAAGCTGTTTGACTGCCTCCTCAAATTGTTCATCCTCGCTATATAGTGAGCTCAGACCACATAGTAGATCTCTGGCTGAGGGAACCGGATGGGACAGAGGCGGGCTGAGGACAGGTGAGGGTCGTTGACCCACTCCCGGTCCATGCCAACTAAGGGTTGGGGCTGACGTTCCCACCGACTCTTGGCTGGGGTTGTCAGATGTCATCGGGGGGGAAGAGGATGACATAGTCAACAATCAAGAACCCTTGGGGTTCGAACAACACACGGCCGCTAGATGACAGCGGCAGTTGTGGCCTCACCGAGTGACCCCTGCTGCGACGTCCCCTTGCTGTGCTGCGAACTGGGCCTGCTCCAGGAATATTTGTGCCTCTGCCACTTGCAGGTTAGGAGCCTGCCACCTCTCTGTCTGACATACTGTTTGTTCGAAAATGTACAGACACTGCTTGATGAAGATATCTGTATATGATAAATACACACCCTGTATTTGACTCCAAATGAACCCACTAAGAAGCTTGGGTAACCCTTGGATATAAATTGCGCTCCACAAACGGGCAGGAAAAATTGACTTGTATGTGCCGTTTAAAAACTCTGTGTATTTTACTGAATATAAAACACAACAGGCTTAATTATCCTTCGGATATGAATTATGCTACAGAATTTCTTCTGTGGCGGTGAAAAACAAAGTTTCTTTTACTGAGTACAACTGCAGAACAACGCTTAATTAACCCCTGGATGTAAATTGCGCAAAAGAATTGAGCAGCCACAAACTACTAGCTTTGTAGCGTGTTACAATTGCGTGTTTTCTACGCTACACAACAAGAGAAAAAATTGTAATTAACCTTCGCTTGTGAATTTGACTACAGGAAAATTGTATTTTTTTGGCGGTGAAAAAGACGGTTTCTTGGAGTCACCACAGCAGAAAAACAACGCTTAATTAACCCCTGGATGTAAATTGCGCAAAAGAATTGAGCAGCCACAAACTACTAGCTTTGTAGCATGTTACAATTGCGTGTTTTCTACGCTACACAACAAGAGAAAAAATTGTAATTAACCTTTGCTTGTGAATTATGCTACAGAAAAATTGTAATTTTTGGCGGAGAAAATGACGGTTTCTTGGAGTCACCACAGCAGAAAAACAATGCTCAATTAACCCCTGGATGTAAATTGCGCAAAAGAATTGAGCATCCAAAAACTACTAGCCTTGTAGCGTGTTACAATTGCGTGTTTTCTACGCTACACAACAAGAGAAAAAATTGTAATTAACCTTTGCTTGTGAATTATGGTACAGGAAAATTGTAATTTTTGGCGGTGAAAAAGACGGTTTCTTGGAACTCTTTTTTATTAGAAAAATATAAATCACAAGCTAAAACGTAACAAATATCATATCATGGATCAAACATAAATCAAAACAATGTCCAACTGAGAAGATTGCCTATCCGGCATAAAAAGTCCAAAAGTCCAGCTTATTACGGCTCATAATAAACAAACTAAGGCTTAGCCACCCAGGCAAACTAAAAATTCCCCATTCCGGGTGAAAAATAAAAATAACCGAAAATCCACCCTATTTGGGAAGACGGTTTCTTGGAGTCAACACAGCAGCAGAAAAAACAATGCTTAATCAACCCCTGGATGTAAATAGCTCAAAAGAATTGAGCAGCCACAAACTACTAGCTTTGTAGCTTGTTACAAGTGCGTGTTTTCTACGCTACACAACAAGAGAAAAAAATTGTATTTAACCTTTGCTTGTGAATTATGCTACAGGAAAATTTGTAATTATTGGCGGGGAAAAAGACGGTTTCTTGGAGTCACCACAGCAGCAGAAAAACAACGCTTACTTAACCCCTGGATGTAAATTGCGCAAAAGAATTGAGCAGCCACAAACTACTAGCTTTGTAGCGTGTTACAATGGCGTGTTTTCTACGCTACACAACAAGAGAAAAAAATTGTAATTAACCTTCGCTTGTGAATTAGGCTACAGGAAAATTTTATTTTTTGGCGGTGAAAAAGACGGTTTCTTGGAACTCTTTTTTATTAGAAAAGTATAAATCTTAAGCCAAACATAACAATTGTCAAACATGATTCAAAAATAAATCCAAACAATGTCTAACTAAAAGTAAGCCTATCCGGCATGAAAAGTCCTAAAGTCCAGCTTATTACGGCTCATAATAAACAAACTAAGGCTTAGCCACCCAGGCAAACTAAAAATTCCCCATTCCGGGTGAAAATAAAAATAACCTAAAATCCACTCTAATTGGGGAGACGGTTTCTTGGAGTCAACACAGCAGCAGAAAAACAATGCTTAATTAACCCCTGGATGTAAATTGCGCAAAAGAATTGAGCAGCCACAAACTACTAGCTTTGTAGCGTGTTACAATTGCGTGTTTTCTACGCTACACAACAAGAGAAAAAATTGTAATTAACCTTTGCTTGTGAATTATGCTACAGGAAAATTGTAATTTTTGGCGGTGAAAAAGACGGTTTCTTGGAGTCACCACAGCAGCAGAAAAACAACGCTTAATTAACCCCTGGATGTAAATTGCGCAAAAGAATTGAGCAGCCACAAACTACTAGCTTTGTAGCGTGTTACAATGGCGTGTTTTCTACGCTACACAACAAGAGAAAAAATTGTAATTAACCTTCGCTTGTGAATTAGGCTACAGGAAAATTGTATTTTTTGGCGGTGAAAAAGACGGTTTCTTGGAACTCTTTTTTATTAGAAAAGTATAAATCTTAAGCCAAACATAACAATTGTCAAACATGATTCAAAAATAAATCCAAACAATGTCCAACTAAAAGTAAGCCTATCCGGCATGAAAAGTCCTAAAGTCCAGCTTATTACGGCTCATAATAAACAAACTAAGGCTTAGCCACCCAGCAAACTAAAAATTTCCCCATTCCGGTGAAAATAAAAATAACTAAAATCCACTCTATTTGGGAAGACGGTTTCTTGGGGTCACCACAGCAGCAGAAAAACAACGCTTAATTAACCCCTGGATGTAAATTGCACAAAAGAATTGAGCAGCCACAAACTACTAGCTTTGTAGCGTGTTACAATTGCGTGTTTTCTACGCTACACAACAAGAGAAAAAATTGTAATTAACCTTTGCTTGTGAATTATGTACAGGAAAATTGTAATTTTTGGCGGTGAAAAAGACGGTTTCTTGGAGTCACCACAGCATAAAAACAACGTTAATTAACCCCTGGAGAAAATTGCGCAAAAGGAAATTTGAGCAGCCAAAAATAAGTGGTATTTGTTTTTGGGTAAAAACGCTGTTTCTTTAAATGAACACAACCAGGAACTGGCTTAGATCCCCTTGGATATTCAAAGTGCTGTGAGCAGATAGCATTAAAATGTATATGCAGCTGCAGTGGACGCACACTGGACTTCAGATTCAATACCCCAAAAAATCTGAAATAGAACATTAAGAGAAGCAGTCTCTGAGACAAGCTGAGACACCCCACAAAAATCGCTGTATAAAAATCAGTTCTTCAGTAACAATCAGCCGCGGCAGCACCTTCCCTGATCAGTACAGTGAGAGCGGTATGAGCTCCCAGCGTCGCACCCGGACTTATATAATGCGGTGACGTTACAGAATCCCGCCAGTCTCTGATTGGCTTCATCTCTGCACATGTCATGCAGGCTATGCCCTTCTTCCTACCAGAGTGCTTTGCCCCATGTAACGCCATGTGCTCGCAGCCATTTTATCAATCAAAAGCACACTTCGTTCACCCGAAGTACCCCGAACTTCGACTTCATTCAGAACCAAAGTTTTCCTGAAATTCTAAACGAATTCCACTTCGTTAGACTCAATTCGCCCATCTCTAAACATGACCTATTCCACTATTTATACATATTCATACTGGTCCACAGTGCCTGGTATGGGATATATGGGTCCAACTCCAGAATATGAGAAACATCCCCAAACCATTATGCTTGCACTGCCAAGTTTTACAGTCTTCACAGTGATTTCAGTGTTTATGGGTCGCATGACAAACTGTTTGCGGCTTTTTGACCCAATAAGAACAATCTTGGTCACATCTGCCCATGGAATGTTGCATCACTTCTCTTTAGGACGGTCAATGTGTTCTTTGGCAAACTGTAACCTTTTCAAGACTTTTTATCAGCAATGGTACTTTACAAGAGTTTCTAGCAAATAGTTTGACTTCATATCGGCGCCTTCTGATTACTGCAGGACTCACAGATAACTGCAGATTTTCTTTGATCTCCCTGGAGTTCATCATTGGATGCTTCTTTGTTATCCTTGTTATTTTATGATCTAGTCAGATGGTAGTATTCCTTTTCCTACTATGTATTTCTAATGCCATATAAAACATTGGTGATTTTTTTGAGCAGCCAATTATTTTTTGCACTTCTTGCTATGTCCAACTTGCTAGATTAAAGTTCTTTCTCCCTTGGTACAATGTCTGGAATGACCCATTGCACTTCCTGAAAATGGGCTAAAATGAGCAGGTACAACATTAACTTTCCTCCTTAATTAAATAATTCACTTAATTCACTAATTGAAGTCCACACTGATATTTAACTGAATACCTCTCTTTCATTAAATGAGTCAGTTACACCAAATTAGCAGTGTGCATGTCATGATTGATCATTCTGTTAGTTGCCCATTACTACTACACCTACTCATGAATTTTTTACTATTTTGTATTATGTTTTCAGACAAACACATTACTGTCGTTAGACTCCTATTATTTTGTACTCAGACCACAGGCTTGGTTTGAAACTGGCCTTGGCTAGCTTTGCTGATCAAATACATAACAAGCAGATCAGTGTACAAAACCAAAATATATATCCTAGTTGTGTGGCCATTAACTAAACACAAATATCCTTCATTATAGATAGCCTGAGCCTACTGACATTTAATAGTGATAACAATTAAATAATGTGGTTAAAACCATGATCCCAGTAGGGATTTGCTTGGTGTAGTAGTAACCGAAACAACTGCCAACTAGCTAATACTATTCCTGTGGATGTTGCTAAATTATAGAGACAACACAGTTTATGATAATTACTGTAGATACTAATTGTAGGCAGTGGTAGCTAGTTGGCAGTTGTTTCGGTTACTACTATTATTATACTAAGAGTATCACTACTGGGATCATGATTTTAACCACATCCTTTTATCAGTATCAAAAGTTAGTTATTTATTCTATATGGTGGGAATTTGGGTATTTGATTGTCTATTGACGAAATTGTGAATAATAATGGAAATATTATCTTGCCACCAATAGGGTCTTTTTCTTCTCGTGTGTTGGAGCCTAGTACCCAGCACCTCAAAGATCAGTATAGCTACTAGTATTCTCTGGTTCAGGCTTTTGCATGCTTCTACAGCCTGGGAGCAAGAGCCCAGCTCAGAAGTGTATCTCACCTTGTCTCTAGTCTGGAGCTGGTCCTTCTCCAGGTTTTCTAACAGGGTGCCAGAAATCCGCTCTGACTCATAGTTATTTAATATTTTTTGATGTTCATGAACCCACTATAGAGTGAATGGATTTTTTAATATACCGTATATACTCGAGTATAAGCCGAGTTTTTCAGCACAAAAAATGTGCTGAAAAATCCCCCCTCGGCTTATACTCGAGTCACTGTTGACGCTCGGGCGCTGTGATGGCCCGTGCGGCGGCAGAGACACTTCTTGCTATATGCGACTCCTCAGGGAGCGCATATAGCAGAATCCCGAGCACGGCCGACAGCGACGGGCACTGCCGTGGCCCGTCGCTGTTGGCGATCTCTTCCCCTATATGCGACTCCTCCGGAGCGCATAGAGGGGAAGATACCACTGCGGGGCAGAGAGCGAGCGCTCCCTGCTCCGCAGTGGACTCCGGACGGGCGTAAGCAGACTCGCGGCCGTCCGGAGTTTCCGGCACAGGCAGTGTGTGTCATCACGCTGCGTGCGCGGCCTGATGACATCACTCACCTGTGCCGAGAAGACAGAGCGCGCGGGAGACCGGACAGTGAGGAGGCGGAGCGGTGAGGGAGTCAGGTAAGTGTTTGTTTGTTTTTTGTTTTTTTTATTATCTGCCTATACCTGACTATACCTAGCCTATACCTGCCTATACCTGACTATACCTGACTATACCTAGCATATACCTGCCTATACCTTACTATACCTAGCCTATACCTGCCTATACCTGGCTATACCTAGCCTATACCTGCCTATACCTAGCCTATACCTGCCTATACCTAGCCTATACCTGCCTATACCAGCCTATACCTGACTATACCTAGCCTATACCTGCCTATACCTAGCCTATACCTGACTATACCTAGCCTATACCTGACTATACCTAGCCTATACCTGACTATACCTAGCCTATACCTGACTATACCTGACTATACCTAACTATACCTAGCCTATACCTGACTATACCTAGCCTATACCTGCCTACACCTAGCCTATACCTGACTATACCTAGCCTATACCTGACTATACCTAGCCTATACCTGGCTATTACCTGCCTATACCTGACTACACCTAGCCTATTTCCTGCCTATTACCTGCCTATACCCAGTCTATACCAGCCTATACCTAGCCTATTACCTGCCTATACCCAGCCTATACCTAGCTATACCAGCCTATACCCTACCTATACCAGCCTATACCTAGCCTATACCCAGTCTATACCTGCCTATACCCTACCTATTAGAACATATACCTGCCTATAACCTGCCTATTACTTGCCTATAAGGACATATAACTGCCTATGGAGGACATAAACCTGCCTATAACTGCCTATGGGGCACATAAACCTGCCTATAACTGCCTATGGGTGACATAAACCTGCCTATGGGGGACATAAACCGGCCTATAACTGCCTATGGGGGACATAAATCTGCCTATAACTACCTATGGGGGACATAAACCTGCCTATCACTGCCTATGGGGGACATAAACCTGCCTATAACTGCCTATGGGTGAAATAAACCTACCTATAACTGCCTATGGGGGACATATACCTTCCTATAACTGCCTGTGGGGGACATAAACCTGCCTATAACTGCCTATGGGGGACATATAGCTGCCTATAACTGCCTGTGGGGGACATATACCTGCCTATAACAGCCTGCGGGGGATATTAAACTGCCTATACCTGCCTATGGGGGACATATATCTGCCTATGGGGGACATTAAATTGCCTATGTAATTTTATTGGTATTGTAGGAAGCCACAAGGTGCCGTTATTGACGGACGTTATGTGTCACCGATCTGCTTAAGATCGGTGAAATAAAGCCCATTTGTTTTGGTGTCAGCGGCAGCAGGCCACTGACACAGGTTTTGTATATTTTAGTTGGCAATAATGCCGTGTTCCCGGGTGGGGCTTTATTGGAGCAGTCTGTAGAGTTGGGTGGGATGGGCTGCTTCCACATCCAGTCCTGGGCTTACCAGCCCTATATAAGGCCAGCAGGCTCAGGTGAGAGTGGGTGTGGTTCCTTACCTTGGTCAAACTGCTCAGAGGAGCAAATGTTTGCAGGAGAGCCAGAGCTGGGCCTTGCACTCCATAGAGGGAACGACTGAAACCTGCATGGGGTTGCCTTCCCCAGAGTTTTCAGAGTACGGTACTGTGCTGATCCCAGTGACTGTGTTTTCAGATGTCTTTGTTTGGCTGAAGCAAGCCTGCCGTTTAATTTTCATGTTTTGTGGAGTGCTACAATAAACTTTGCCTTTGTTTCACACTAAAGGACTGCTTCCCCTTTTGAGCTAATCCCTACAATTGGGTGTCTCGGATGCGGGCAACATCCTGGAGTAAGAGATGCATGTCCTGGGTTAAGGCGGCTGTACTCTTAAAACCCAGACAGGAGTAATGGAGGAGCTGCTGAAGCACCTGGTGCAGGTGAGCGCCCAACAGCAACAACCCCATGCTGAGTCGTGCGGTCACAGCAAAAACGAACCAGCTCCTGATCAGGCAATGTTCCATCATGGAGGAGGCAATCGGGGGAAGGAGACCCCAGCTAAACCCCGTCAGGAGGGGAGGACAGCAGTCGCGGAAAAGGGTACGGACGCCTTCAGAAGAGGGCCCCCAAAGTAGACGCGTGGAACCCTTTCCCTTACGTCTTTGAGCGGGTTGCCGAACGGGAGAGACTACCACCCCGCAGTGGGCAGAGGCCCTTTACCCCCCTTTCTCACCGGCGAGCCTCAAAAGGCTTATTATGACTTGTCTCTGCAGGTGCCAGGGAATACCCTAAGCTGAGATCAGAGATTCCTGGCACGCCTGGGCGTGACGGTCACCGTCCGGGCTCAGAGGGTGCACCAGTGGGATACGGGGAGGGACCGGCCCCCAAGGTCCCAAATGTTTGATCTCCTGCACCTCATCCAGAAATGGCTGCAGCCAGGGGTCTGTTCCCCAGCCCAGATGGTGGAAAGGGTCATGATGGACAGGTTTGTGCAACCCCTCCCCCCAAGCCAGTGCAGTGCTGGGTCGCGCGGGGAAATCCCCAGAGGCAGATGCTTGGGGAGCCTTGGTGGAAAGATATCAGGCCGTGGAGCGCTCCAGGGGGCGATCCGGGACCTTTTCCCCTCCATACGGGCGTTTTGCAGATTTGGACTCTGACGGCCCAAGAAGGGGACCCAAACCCCTAGAGAAGCCCGGTCCAGGGCCAAAGGCCTGCCGAGTCAACCTCCAGACCCTCGTAGGGACTTTCATCTGCGGGGAAGTCCACGCTGCCGGGCACATGGCGGCCCAATGCCCACTTGGCTCGGAACCCATGGATTGTTCCATAGGGCGGCGTACGTCATTGTTTGCGCAACCGGCCTCCCACAGCAGTGATGGACACGGGGAAGGGACTTCCCTCTGTCCAATAAGGGTGAATGGCACCCCTATCAGGGGACTCTGGACTCGGGGAGTTTGGTCACTCTCCTAACGGCCCGTATTCCCCGTTTTTGTCCCGGGGGAAACTGGGAGTCACGTGCATACATGGGGATCCAAAGTGTACCCAGTGGCACGAGTCACGTTAAAATCTGATGGGGGTACAGTGTCCACCAAGTAGGCATCGTGAAGGGGTTACTGCAGAGGCGAAAATTTGGCCGGGACTGCTCTCTTTTTTGGGTTTTACTATGGGAAAATACAGTACAGCGAAATTCCCGAGAGCACAGGACAGCCCTGAGAACCTGTCCAGGAGGTGGTTCCCCGAATTCCCGTTCTCTGTCATGGTAGGAGATGGTGAGAACGAGTCACCCTTGACGAGACAGCCCCCGACCTAGGGGTATCCGGGGAAATTTTTGGGACGGCCCAGCTGCGGGATGAAACCCTGAAAGGGGCTTTCAATAGCGTGGTGGGTCCTGGATGGGGTACCCCAAGAGTCGGGGGGCGGGAACGATTTCCCCCATTTTGCCATAAAGGGGGAAACCTGTTTTTACCGGGTGACCAAATCCGTGAAGAAGTGGGTGGAACAACTGCTATTTCCCCAAACCCCATAGGCGGTTTGGTCATGGACCTGGTCACAGTCATGTATTGGGGGGACACCTGGGGCCAGATAAGCCTTTTAGAGAGGATTCTACCCAGGATTCTACGGGGCTGGGTGCTACCGGGAAATCCGGAACTACTGCCAGTCATGTCCCCCGTGCCAGGTAACCTCCCCAGTCGCCAATTTTCCGCAGCCCGCTAACCCCATTGCCTATTATTGAGATACCCTTTGAGAGAGTAGCGATGGATTTAGGGGGGCCCCTGGTAAAGTCGGCTCGAGGACACCAGAAACATTCTGGTCATCATGGACTACGCTACCAGGTACCCAGAAGCTGTCCCCCTTGAAATGCTTCCTCAAAAGTCATTGCTAGGGAGCTTTGGCACATATTTTCCCGAACGGGGTTGCCGAAAGTGATCCTGACGGATCAAGGGACCCGTTTATGTCAAGAGTAATGAAGGATCTTTGTAAGGTTCTGAGGGTGACCCAGCTAGCACCTCGGTTGTATCCCCCCCAGACAGATGGCTTGGTAGAGCGCTTCAACAAGACCTTGAAGGCCATGTTGAAGAAAGTAGTCGAGAAAGGATGGCCGAGATTGGACTACCTTTTTCCCTATCTCCTATTTTCTATTAGAGAGGTTCCACAAGCCTCCACAGGGTTCTCCCCTTTGAATTGCTTTATGGCGGCATCCCGGGGTCTATTAGATATCGCCAAGGAGACCCGGGAAAGCGAAGTCACACCCATAAAAGCTTATTGAGTATGTGGCCCAGTTGCAGGAACGGATCGCTCAGGTACTCCCTATTGTTAAAAAGATCTCTTACAGGCCCAAGAGGCGCAAGCGAGAGTCTACAACAGGTCGGCCCGGGGTGAGACAGTTTAGTCCAGGGGACGGGTCCTGGTCTTAGTACCCAAAGGGAGAGCAAGTTCCTGGCGAAATGGCAAGGTCCATATGAGGTATTGTGAAGGGGGGAGAGGTCAACTATCGGGTCCATCAGCCGGGTAGAAGGAAGCCCTATCAAATCTAACCCCGTTAACTTGCTCAAGCCATGGAAGGATAGGGAACCCCCGGAGGCAAACTTGTTTGGGGGTCCCAACCAGAGACCCGTGTAGAGGCAGTAAAGATTGCGAGGGCCCTGTCTTTCCCTTTTCAGACCCCAAAAGTGCAGACAACTGCTGGGAACAAAATAGGGACTTGTTCACAGAGGCACTGGGCTAAACACATGTTGTGGAAATGAGATTGTGACCGAGCCTCATGTCAGAGGGAGTTTAAAAACCTTATCGGATTCCCGAGCCCGTAGGGAAATTGTGGCAAAAGAGGTACAGGGGAATGTTTAAAAATTAGGGGTGATGAGGAGTCTAAGAGCGGATGGTCCAGCCCCATCGGTGTTAGTGCCAAAACCCCAAAGGTGAGTGCCGCTTCTGCAACGACTTTCCGTAAACTAAATGAGGTATCCAAGGTCGAAAGCATACCCATGCCCGGGTGGATGAGCTTATTGAGAGGTTAGGCCAGCCCCGGGATATCCCCACCCTAGGGCCTGTCTAAGGGGTATTGGCAGATCCCCTTAGCCCAAAGGGGCCCGAGGAGAAGACTGCATTTTCTACACCAGACGGTCCTTCCAATATGTAAGAATGCCATTTGGGTTGCAGGGGGCTCCCGCCACCCTTCCAGAGGGCGATGGATAGGATCTTGGGTCCCCCAGGGGATATGCGTCAGCCTACCTTGACGAACATAGTGATCTTCAGCCGAGATTGGGAGAGTCACCTTAAGAAGATCCAAGCTGTCCTAGATGGCAAGGAAAGGTTGGGGTTTACCATAAACCCCAGTAAGTGCGCCGTAGGGATGGAGGAGGCCCGTTACTTGGGGTTTTGTCGTGGGAAGAGGGGAAATAAAGCCTCAAGTGAAAAAAAAGAAGCCATCCAAACTTGGCCCCGCCCCCTCAATAAGAAACAAGTGAGAGCTTTCTTTGGGATTGTGGGATATTACCGGCGGTTTATTCCCCAAGTTCGCCGAGAGGCGGTTTCCCCTAACTGACCTAACGAAGGGTGTCAAATCCGCCATGATCAAGTGGTCCCAGAGGTGAGGAGGCCTTCCAAAACTTGAAGTCAGCCCCATGTAGACAGCCAGAAATTTTGTGGTACAAACAGATGCCTCAGAGGTCGGCCTAGGAGCAGTAATGTCCCAGGTTATAATTGGGAGGATACATCCGTTAGTTTCCTCAGCAGGAAGCTTTTCCCTGCCGAGCGTAATTCTCCATTATTGAGAGGGAATGCTTGGCCATTAAATGGGGCGCTCGATTCTCTCCGGTACTACTTCCTGGGTCGGAAAATTTTGATTGGTGACGGGTCATGCCCTTTAAGTGGTTAAGGGAGAAAAGGGCAACAATGCCAGGGTCACCCGTTGGTTCCTGCTCTGCAGGATTTTAATTTCTCGGTGGGCACAGGCCGGGCAAGCTGCAGGGGATGCAGATGCCCTGTCTAGGGTATATAGTTTGATGGCTGTAGGTGCCCAGTCCCCGGCATTGGGCAGAGGGGGGGGTATGTAGGAAAGCCACAAGGTGCCGTTATGAAAGGGCGTATGTGTCACCGATCTGCTTAAGATCGGTGAAATAAAGCCCTTTTGGGTTTTGGTGTCAGCGGCAGCGGCCACTGACACAGGTTTGTATATGTTGTATGGCAATAATGCCGTGATCCGGGTGGGCTTTATTGGAGCAGTCTGTAGAGTTGGGTGGGATGGGCTGCTCCCCCTCCAGTCCTGGGCTTACCAGCCCTATATAAGGCCAGCAGGCTCAGTGAGAGTGGGTGTGGTTCCTTACCCTTGGTCAAAAATGCTCAGAGGGCGAATGTTTGCAGGAGAGCCAGAGCTGGGCCTTGCACTCCATAGAGGGAACGACTGAAACCTGCATGCGGTTGCCTTGCCCAGAAATTCAGAGTACGGTACTGTGCGATACCAGTGACTGTGAGTTCAGTTGTCTTTTGTTTGGCTGAATCAAGCCAGCCGTTTAATTTTCATGTTTGTGGAGTTTTCATAAACTTTGCCTGTTTTTACACTAAAGGACTGCTTCCCTTTGAGCTAATCCCTACAGTATCCATTTTTATTTTTGATATTTACCAGTAGCCGCTGCATTTTCCACCCTAGGCTTATACTCAAGTCAATAAGCTTTCCCGTTTTTTGTGGCAAAAGTAGGTGCCTCGGCTTATACTCGGGTCGGCTTATACTTGAATGTGAATAATTTACATTTACCTAATTACAGTAATAAATGTGTTTAGAGGAGCTGGGTATCCAAACATTATTGCTCACTTGATGAACGATTGTTAAATAACGCACACACTTGGTTTATGCTTCACAAAGTCTACTGTGTGGGTCAAGTGTTGCAACACAATTGTAACGGAGGAGGGGACCGCGGGGCCCAAATGCAAGGCGGATAGCTAAGCAGCCAGAGAACAGGTCTAATACCCCCCGGTTTTCACCAGGCCCCCCCAAAACGGGATGGACTTGCTGCGGCGTGAGCACCGGGTTTTACCCCGACTGACTTGCTTGCGGGGCGGCCGGGGTACGCGGGTACAGAAACGAAAATGGAGGCAAGTCGGGACAGGCAAAAGGGTCGGGCAGGCCAGGGTTCATCAAGACGGGAAGGGGGTCGGGCAGCGGCAAACAGGAAAGGTCGGAAAAAGAAAGCAACGGACTGGTACACCGGGTAACAATACGGAACTCCATACCCTAACCACCAAAAAACCCCAACGACGGGCAGGAATACGGGGGGCGGATCCTTAAATGGGAAACCACGCCCGACAATAACCAATTTCGGGACAGGGCCCCCTTTAAATTTAGAGAACCAGCCGCCGGCCCGCCTTAAGCGGGGCCCCGCGCGCGAGGGCCCGGGGACAGGCAGGCGGGGCGTTCCCCGGAGCGCGGCCAGGTAGAGGGGCGGCCCCGAGGAAAGCAGAGGGGGGGTGCGGGCCGCCGCAGCCCCCGCCCCAACCCCCTGCGAGGGGGGGAGAGGTCGCGGGGGGCAGCGGAGCCCCGCGCCCCCGTGACAGACCCCCCCCTTTAGTTCCCCCTTTTTTTAGAAACCTAGAGAGGGGGTCAGGAGACGGGTGGACCCCGGTTCCCACGACCGCCCCCTCCGGCCCGGGCCCCCTTTCCCTTTAATGAAAAAGAACCGCTTCCCCCTACGCCCTTCGTGCCAAACCCCCTTGCCTCAAAAATGTTATCAGAGTTGGCCACAGGGAAGGCGAGACAGGTCCAGGGGAGAAGCGATTCGCACCCCCGGGGCTTGGGGGAGAGAGACATGGAAGGGTTGGGATGCGCGGGGTAAAGGCAGGCGGACTTGTGGGAACCCCGGGTTTAACTTGCAGTCCCTCAAGGGACCCAAATTTAAGGACCTAACTTGTAGCTAGGCACCCAAAGCGAATATATTTGCTGGTAGCCAAACCTTAACGCCTGGCTAAATAGGGGGAGTCCTAGGTATTTCACCCGGGACTTTAGTGGGGGCAGAAGCCCGTAACAGGGCCTGTGTGTGAGCTGCCATAAACCTTGTTTCCCTTTATTGGGCACCACGGCCCCGGGAAATGACCAGGTAGCAAGGGGGAGGGGGGGCGGGGTGTGCCCCAAACACTACAAAAAAGGGGGGGGCCCCCCGCGGACCCGAATCTAAAGAGTTATAAAAAACCCCGCCCAGGAAGAAGATCAACCTTATCCAAAGGGGGGGACAAAAAACCCTCAGGTAGGTGCCCAACCCCTGGTTGCCCTCTAACCGCCCATTATCTGGGGGGAATGCGAAGAGAAGTTAACTGGACCTGCAATTGACCAACAAAACCCCGCCAAAATTTAGCAATAAATTGGACTCCCCTATAAGACAATATGTAAAGGGAGACCGGCAGACGAAAACATAAGAAAAAAGTGGGCCAGTTGGGGGCAGAGGGCCCCCCAGGCAGTGGGATAAAGTGGGCCCTTTTTGGGAAAACGGTCGGGAACAACCCAATGCCGTTTTTCCCGGGGAGGGCGGGGGGCCCGAAAGAAGTCCATGGCACATGGGTCCGGGGTTTTCTGGCACGGGAAAGCGTAAAAGAACCCGCGGTTGAGGCGGGAACCTTTTAGGGAAAAGGGGGCAGGCTAAAACAAAGCCCCTCATGCCCCTGAGCAAGAGTAGGCCACCAGTAATATGGGTACAAATTGAAGCGCCCTTGAACTCCTGGTGCCAGCCATTGAGAAAGTTCCCCACTTCAGGTTTAAAGGCGCAAGGCAGGTCGCCATCCCTTTTCCCCGGGAGGTAGGTGCGGGAGGTCCAGGGGGCCCGTGACGATCCCCCGGGGGGACATGGCTGGGAGGAGGCTTGAGACCCACTGTACCCGAGGAGGGGAAGGCATCACTCTGAGGTTTTTTTCGGGGGCCGAAATTAGGGGGAAGTCAAAGGAAAGAATAATGACCACCTAGCTTCCCGGGGGATTCAGGGTTGACCGCGAAAGTTTAGGAGTTCTTTTTGGTCTGTGAAAATGTAATAGGGTGGCGACCCCCTCCAGTAGGGATCCATTTTTAAAAGAGCCAGCAAATGGCCAGTAATTCAATCACCAAAGGGTATTTTTTTCGGCAGGGAAAATGTTTGGAGAAAAAACACGGTATGTTTTTACCGCGGGAGGTCTCTGCGGGACCGCCCCTGCGCCGATGATAAGCATCCCTTCCGAATAAAGGGACAGTTAGGGTCTGGCCGAGCCAGGCCCGGACCCGAAGCAAAGCCGCTTTGGGGCCGTTAAGGCTTCTTGGGCCTCGGGGGCCGGGTTTTGGGGTTTGGCACTCTTCTAGTCGGGGCCCCCCAAAGGGAGCACCATGTAGAGAAGTGGGGAGATTGCCTATAAAAATTCCCCAAATCCCAAAAAACGTAAATGGCCCAAGGCCCCCCGGTTTGGGGCCCCAAGCACAGGGGGAGATTTTGGGGGGATCCACCCGGAACCCCCCATCAAACGAGAAACCCTAAAAGGGTGCTGGCAGTTCAAAAGGCATTTTCGGGCTTGGCAAAGAGCGATAGGCGGAGTCGCCTGGGGACCTGGCGGATTTTGGGGGATGAGTCTCGAACAGGGGAGAAATGGAATATCGTCCAAGTAGACGTTTACACAAATAGGTGGGGCCCAAAAAGATCTCTTAACAAAGTTTAAAATATCCGGGGGTTTCAGAGACAAAGGGCAAAACCCAAAATCCCCGAAATGGCCGCCCCGTGTATAAATGCCTTTTCCCCTTCTACCTTCCTAATGGGGATTAAGTTGTGGCCCCCGCGTAGATCCAGTTTGAAAATATTTTCCCCCCACGAGGGGGGTCAAAAAGTTCGGGGAAAAAGGGGAACGGGTAGGGGTTTTTTACGGAAAATTTATTCAGGCCCCCGATATCGATGCGGGGCCGGAGAGACCCTCCTTTTTCTCCACGAAGAAAAAGCCCCTCCACCGGAGCAGGACTTCGGATGAATCCTTTCGGAGGTTTTTTGCGTACCAAATCGCCTTGTTCCGGGACGGAGAGAGGGTAACCCGGGCCCCGGGGAAAATACGCCGGTTGCGGTCAATGGGGCAAACATAAGGCGTGTGGGGAAGAGTCTCAGCCTGGCCCCCCGAAAAGACATCGGGAAAGTCCCGTAAGGCGAAGGTAGACCTGGAGAGGGTTTGGAAAACTTCCCGGGGGACGACTTTTGGGGGGGTTGCGGGTTAGACAGGAAAAGAAGAGACACGCGGAACCCCCAAACCATGACTTCACCTGTGCTTTAAAAAAAGTCGGGGTAGGTCCGCAGCCCCGGGAGGCCCCGAAGGATTTCCAAGGAGGATCGAGGAGGACTAGGTTGCAACTCTCCTTTTGAAAAGGCCCCATTTTCAAGAAGAGGGGGGGCCGACGGGGGCGGTAGCTCCTTAAGGATTCGCCATGACCCAGGAGACAAAAAAGGTTTCTGCAGCGGGGTCACCGGAGACAAACCGGTCCAATTTGTGGCTTATGAAGTTTTTCCCGCCGATCCGAGTCTAAAAAGGGGGGCCCGAAAAGGGGCTTCCGAGAAGACCAATATGTACGGGGATGGGCAACGGGGGGAGGCCGTTCACACCAGGGGTTTCCCCTCCCAGACCCTAGGTGGGGAAGTTTCCCGGGCGCACGGGACAGTCCCCAAAGAATGGCCAGAACCGCCACAATAGAAGAGAGCTGCTTCAGACGACGCTGGAAGTTCACCGGGGCGCGGCCCCCGGGAAAAGAGGCGGCGCCGAGGCAGCAGAGGGGGGGTCGCGGCCGCGCGCCGCCCCGCCAGACCCCCTGCGAGCGGGGAGATGGTCGAGGGGGGAGCGGAGCCCGCACCCCCCCCTGACAACAAAGTTGGAGGGGTGAAATTAAAAAAAATTTGCATTTAAAAAATACCATCTTTTAATCTGTTTTTCAAAACCCTTCCCTTGAGTGTCTGTAACAATAGTTTTTTTAGGCCTGCAAAATTTTATTTTGTACAAAAACAAAAAAAACACCCTTTAAGAAGATCAACTAAAAATAAGAAAATAATTAAAGACTTCAATATGGACAACAATTGGGTGACAGTCCCTACTCTGAATGATGCAACACAAAACAAAGAAACAGACAAAAAAAAATAGTAGAGAAGTCCAGGAAAAGGGTCAAAACCCGGAAGGACAAACGACCAAGCATTTAAACAGAAACAAAGAAAAAGCAGGGAAAAGGTCATATCCAAAAGAAGCAAGAGGTAAACCCCAAAAATGTGCACTAGTGAAAACTGAGGCAAACCAGCAAAAACCTGCTCAGGGGGACTAAATAGGAAGTCAGGGGTCCTTTTCCCGAGGTGGTTGGACCCCGCTCCCTGACTTTCCCGAACACAGCCAAAGGTGCAGAACTTTTCCCCACACCTCGTTTAATCACGAGGATTAGCAGCAATGGGTGGGCAGGAAACCGTCAATCAAGTTTAGCAGAATCTGGCAGGGCAGGTTTAGACGGAAAACACTAAACCAAAAAACAGGCCAAAAGTGCATCTTCCCCCTTTCTTTCGACAGAAACTGCGCCCAGGCCCTAGCAGGAGACTACAGTAGCCCCACCCCCCCCCCTTTTTTGAGGGCCTTTGAACCTCCCCAATCCCCCCAAAACTTAATGGGTTTGACCAAGTAACACTGAAGAGTGTGCAGTTCTGCTATCAGTCTTTTGAAATAGAACCAGTAGGAAGAACTTACCGTCCTACCGCAGGGTGTCACAGGGGCCAGAACATGAGAACGAACCAAGCGCAAATCATGAGCAAAGGGGGGCAACTCCCCCCCTGGGGGATAACTTTTCACAGCAACAGTCCCCGTGCCGGAGCAGATTTCCCCGTCGGGAAAAATCAGGGGCAGAAAAAATATAGGAGTGTTGGGTTCCTTCATTGGCACTCAGATAATGCAGAGAAATACAGTGGGAGGGGCAATGAAAAACCCCCTTTAATCAAAATTTCCCTTTTTTCTCCATCAAAGATAGGTTATGAGGTGGCCCAAGGAGGCCCAAAACAAATTGTGAAAATAGTCAAAGACAAACAAATCAAAAATAGAATAGTTAGGGCCAAACCCAATATAATGATCCTCCCCCGCCCAACGATGTAAAGGGCAGCCCCCGTAAAAGGACAAGTAGATTCAGTTCACCAAGTTCAGGCCCCAAGGCGACACAAAAGCAAAATTTTTTAAATTGGCAACCACCTGGGAAACAATCAGGGGGGCCCGCCCGATAAGACTTGAATCAAAGACAGGGCACTGGCAAAAACACTTTTTAAATAATTGGAAAGGGACAAACCCTGGTGGGTCCTGCGAAAACCACTCAGGGGCTGGATTCTTTTGATGGGAAATGGGGTTTGGGGGGCAATGCGAAGAAAAAAGACCCTTGGGGGGGCCTGGGACCTGCATGGCGTAGGTCACACTAGAAGAGAGCAACGTGGTGAACACTGCTAAATCGGCACATATAAGCCCTAAACTGCCTCCCAAAAAGCCTGAAATTGGTTCTGGACCTGCTAAATACTCCTACCGACACCTGAAGCTGTGCACCGGATCCTGCACTCACAGTTCGGAGGTGATTGCAGCGTAGAAGGTCAGAGCCCTATCGGAGCCACGCCGCGCGGAGTATACAGATAAGACCAGACATACTATTCTGTGAGTTTCATCCAACCCCCCCCAGCCGGCCCCTAAATGCGTTCACCCAAACACCCGCCACTGATAGTACAGTACGCACGGGCCCGCTTAGAAGTGACGTCTGGAGCAGATTCTTCTGACCGCCCTTCATATACCGGGGACCCGGACTCCTGTGCAGCACTCACCAAGAGGCGACTTGCTCCTAATAACTCCGGTTTTCACCCAGACAGAGGCAGCAGGGCCCAGTACCGAGGTACAAAATCCCATTTACGGGGGATATACAGGGGCTGGTGGATCTCAACGGCTAGCATGTGGTGGCGGCCATTTTCTGCTAACTGCAGCACCTTCACAGTGAGCACAGATTGCTTTGCTGGCATAACTAAAGAACATTCTCCAACTTAGATCCCAGATCTATATATCTAACTGCCTGCTCTTATTCAGCTATAGCAAAGCTGTTTATGTTCTAACTCCAACACAGATCTAGCCATGTATATCTTGTATAATACCTAAACCCTCCTAGATACGCTGACAGCCATATTACGATTGTGCTGTGATCACAGCTTTATCACTGGATCCCTTCTGATTATGCTACTGATTGTATCTGCCACTAACTGTATCATCTGTGAATAGATCTGCCATTTATTCTATTCCATCTTCCTCCTTCAGTTCCCTTAATTTTCACTATTTTGGGATTTTTGACGGTAACATTTTCCCAGT
>JAODAL010038740.1:0-38834 GCA_025379985.1 Phyllomedusa bahiana
TCAGGATGCTGTGGGGGCTTAGAGTGGTCCCGGGGGCCCCTGTCACCGGTCCCCCACCTCCTATGCCATCATGTCAGGGTCTGTGGGCTGTAAGTGCTCCGGGGCCCCGCTCACCGGGTCACCACCTCCTGATGCCAGTTAGTGTCAGGATGCTGTGGGGCTGTAATGGCTCCGGGGCCCCCGTCACCGGGGCCCCACCTCCTGATGCCAGTCAGGTTTAGGGTGCTGTGTGGCTGAGAGTGCCGGGCCCCTGTCACCGGTTCACCACCTCCTGATGCCAGTTCCCGTGTCAGGGTTCGGGGGGTGGTGTAGAGTGGCTCCGGGGGCCCCCCTCCCCCCCGGGGCCCACCTCCTGAAGCCAAATCAAATTTTCAGGGTGGGGTGTGTGTGGCTGTAGGTGGGTCCCCGGGCCCCCGTCCCCTGGGTCACCACCCCCCCCTGAAACCAGTCATGTCAGGATGCTGTGTGGCTGTGAATGGCCCCCGGGGCCCCCGGGCCCCCCGGTCCCCCCACCCCCCTGATGCAGTCAGTGCAGGATGCCCCGTGTGTGGCTGTAAGTGGCACCGGGGGGCCCCCGTCACCGGGTTTACCACCTTTCCCGAAGCCAGTCATTTTCCGGGTGCTGTGGGGGGCTGAGATGGGGTTTCCGGGGGCCCCGTCACCGGGCCCCCCACCTCCTGATGCCAGTCAGTGTCCCGGATCTGTGTGTGGCTGTAGGGGCTTTCCCGGGGGCCCCTGTCCCTGGGGCCACCCCCTCCGATGCCAAAACAGTGTCAGGATGCCCGTGGGGGGCGTAAAAAGTGGCAACCCCGGGGCCCCCCAAAGGGTCCACCACCCCCCTGATCCAGCATGCAGGAAGCTGTGAGGGTGTAAGTGGCCCCCGGGGGCCCCTTTTACACCGGGTCCCCACCTCCGTTTCCAGTCCCGTGTCAGGATGCTGTGTGTGGCTCCCGGGGGCCCCCGTCAATGGGTCCACTACCTCCTATGCCATCAGTGCAGGAAAACTGTTTTGGGGGCTGTAAGTGGCTCCGGGCCCCCGTCACCCGGGTCACCACCTCCTGATTTCCCGTCAGTGTCCCGGATTCGTGGTTTTCGGCTGTGAGTGGGGTTTTCCGGGGGCCCCCGTCACCGGGTCCCCCCCCCAATCCTATGCCAGTCAAGGGGTCAGGATGCTGGCGGGTTTTTAAAGTGGCTCCGGGGCCCCCTTTACTGAGTCCAACCACCTCCCCATGCCGTCATGTCCGGATGCTGTTTGGGGGCGGCCCGTAGAGTGGCTCCCCCGGGGGCCCCCCTTTACCCCGGGGGGCCCCCACCTCCTGATGCCAGTCAGTGTCAGGGAAAGCGGTGTGGCTGTAAAAGTGGGGTCCGGGGGCCCCCGTCAAAGGGTTTCCCCCCACCTCCATGCCATCGTGTCAGGATGCTGTGGGGCGGCTGTAGAGTGGCTCCGGGGGCCCCCCCGTCGCTGGGGCCACCACCTCCGATCCCAAATTAGTGCCCGGGTGCTGTGTGCGGCTGTAGAGTGGCTCCCGGGGCCCCCGTCACTGGGTCCCCCACCCCCTGATCCAAATCAGTGTCAGGGTTCTGTGTGCGCTGTTTGAAAGGGCCCCGGGGGCCCCTGTCACCGGGTTTACCACCTCCTATCCCGTCCCGTTCAGGAAGCCCGTTTGCGGGCTGAA
This sequence comes from Phyllomedusa bahiana, assembly GCA_025379985.1. Lineage (NCBI taxonomy): Eukaryota > Metazoa > Chordata > Amphibia > Anura > Hylidae > Phyllomedusa > Phyllomedusa bahiana. Next base: position 1,677 of record JAODAL010038740.1, read on the forward strand.
GTGACTCCGGGGCCCCCCGTCAAACCGGGACCCACCACCCCCCTGATGCCCGTCAAAGCCCGGATCTGGGGTGTGGCTGTAGAAGGCTCCGGGGGCCCCCTTTACTGGGGCCCCCCACCTTTCCCGATGCCGTCAAATGGGCAGGATCTGTTATGGCTGTGGGGTGGGGTCCGGGCCCCGGGCCCCCGGGGCACCCACCTCCTGATGCCATATGTCAGGGTTTCCCGTGGCGGCTTGTAGAGTTTGGGCCCGGGGGCCCCCGTCACCATATCCACCCCCCTCCTGAAGCCAGTCAAATGTCAGGGTGCTGGGGGTGGGTTTTAGAGTGGCTCCGGGGCCCCCGCAAACCCCCCCGGGGGGCCCCCAACCCCCTGATGGGCCCGTCAGTGTCAAAGGGGGCTTGTGCGGCTTAGAGTGGCTTTCCGGGGCCCCTGTCACCATATCCACCACCTCCCCGAAGCCAGTCAAATGTCAGGGTGCTGGTGGCGGGAGAGTGGGGTCCCGGGGGGCCCCTGTCCCCCCAGGTCCACCCCCCTCCTGAAACCAGTCAGGTTTAGGATGCCCGGGGTGCGGCTGAAGTGGACCCGGGGCCCCTGTTTACTGGGGGCCACTTTCCTCCTGAAGCCCTTTAGTGTCAGGATGCTGTTTTTTGGCTCCGGGGCCCCTGTCACCATATCCACCACCTCCCCCGATGCCATCATGTCCAGGTGCTGTGGGGGGTGTAGAAGGCTCCGGGGCCCCCCCCCGGGTTTTTCCCCCCGGGTCCACCAACCCCCTGATGCCAGTCAGTGTCAGGAAGCTGGTGGCTGTAAGTGGCTCCGGGGCCCCGGGGCACTGGGTCCACCACCCTCCTGATGCCAAATCAGTGCAGGATGCCCGTGGTGTGGGGTGTAGAGTGGCTCCGGGGGCCCCCTTCCAAAACCCCGGGCAAAACCCCCCTCCGAAAGCCAGTCATGTCAAGGGTGCTGTGTGCCCGGGTTTTAGAGTGGCCCCCCGTGGGGGCCCCCTTTACCCGGTCCCCCCCCCCCCCCTGATGCCCTCAGTGTCAGGATCTGTGGGGTGGCTGTAGAGTGGGTCCGGGGGGCCCCCTTTTTCTGGGGGCCACTACCTTTCCCGATGCCAAGGGCAGTGGGGCCCCCCGGATCTGGGGTGTGGCTGAGAGTGGGGTCCGGGCCCCTGTTCCCCCAGGTCCACCACCGCCTGATGCCAGTCAGTGCCCGGAGGCTGTGGGCTGTAATTTTGGGTCCGGGGGGCCCCCGTCCCCCCCGGGCACCACCTCCCCAAAGCCCGTCAGTTTTCAGGGGGCTGTGTGTGGCTGTAGAGTGGCTTTCCGGGGGGGCCCCGGCACCGTGTCCCCCCACCTCCTGATCCAAACAGTGCAGGATCTTTTGTGCGGCTTTGAGTGGCTCCGGGGGCCCCTGTCCCCTTGGGGTTTCCCCCCCAACCCCCCTGATGCCAGTCAGTGCGGATGCGTGGCGGCTGTAATTTTTTCCCCCGGGGGCCCCGCACTGGTCCACCAAACCTCCTGAGCCGGGGGGCATGTTTAGGATCTGTGTGGCTGTAGAATGGCTCCGGGGCCCCTGTCACTGGGTCCACCACCTCCTGATGCCATCAGTTTTAGGATGCTGTGTGCGGGGTGTAGAGTGGCTTTCCCGGGGGGGCCCCGTCACCGGGGCCACCAAACCCCAACCTGTCCAGTCATTGTCAGGATGCCCGTGTGTGGCTTTAAAGGGCTCCGGGGCCCCTCACTGGGGTTTCCCCTAAAAATCCAGATGCCAGACATTTTCAGGATGCTGTTGTGGCTGTAAGTGGCCCGGGGCCCCCGTCCCCTGAGTCCACACCCCTGATGCCATTTATGTCAGGATGCGTGTTTCGGCTGTAGAGTGGCTCCGGGGCCCCTGTCACTGGGTCCACCACCTCCTGATGCCCGGGCATGTCAGAGCTGTGGGGTGGCTCCGGGGCCCCTGCACCCGGGTCCACCCCCTCCTTTCCAGTCATGTCAGGAAAGCTGTTTGCGGCTGTAGAAATTTGGGTCCGGGGCCCCCCGTCCTGTTCCACCCCCCTCCTGTTTCCCGTCAATGTCCCGGGTCTTTTGTGTGGCTTTCCGGGGGGCCCCCGTCACTGTGTCCACCACCTCCTGATTTCCAGTCCAAATTTTCAGGATGCTGGTGCGGGTTTTAGATGACTTTCCCGGGGCCCCCCGTCACCAGGTCCCCCTACCCCCCTGATGCCAGTCAGTGTCAGGGTGCTGTGTGCGGCCCGAGAGGGCCCGGGGGCCCCCTTTACGGGGTCCCACCACCTGATGCCCCGTTAGTTCAGGGTGCTGGTTTTGGGGGGCTGTAATTTGGGTCCGGGGCCCCGTCACCCGGGTTTACCAAACCCCCGATGCCATTGAGGGGTCCCGGGTTTCTGGGGTGCGGCTGTAGATGGCTCCGGGGGCCCCCGTCACTTGGGGCACCACCCCCCCTGATTTCCAGTCATTTTCCCGGATGCTGTGGGGCGACGTAGAGTGGCTTTCCCGGGGGCCCCCGGGCACTGGGTCCCACCTTTCCCGATGCCAGTCAGTGTCCCGGATGGGTGTGTGCCCGGGTGTAAAAGTTTGGGTCCGGGGCCCCGTCACCCGGGGGCACCCCCCTTTCCCTTATGCCCTTCCCGTGTCAGGATGCTGGGGGTGTGGGTTTAAAAGTGGGTTTCCCGGGGGGCCCGTCCCCTGGTCACCAACCCCCCCGGAAGCCAGTCAATGCAGGATCTGTTTGCGACTGTTAAGTGGCTCCGGGGCCCCCCGTCACTTGGGGCCACCACCTCCTGATGCCACCCGTGTCAGGATGCTGTGTGCGGCTGGTTTGAGTGGCTCCCCGGGGGCCCCCGTCACTGGGTCCACCACCTTTCCCGAAGCCAAATCGTGTCAGGGTGCTTTTTCGGCTGTAAGTGGCCTCCGGGGCCCCTGTCACCAGGTCCACTACCTCCCGATGCCAGTCAGTGTCAGGATGCTGTGTGGCTGTAGAGTGGCTCCGGGGCCCCTGTCACCAGGAATAAATGCTACACTAAGTTGCCCTCACCTTGTAGAGTCCAACTGTAATCAGGGCCAAGAGGAACAATCCCCCAAAGCTGCTTCCAAGTATTACAGGGAGGTAGTTATACTCCACATTCACCTCCAGCACCGTCTGAGCCTGTGGAGAAAACATGGAGGACGATGAAGGGAGGTAGAGGAGAGAAAGCTGCAGCTCAGATAAAAGGTCACAGTCCTAGAGGTCAGATATGAGCCCTCAGTCCTGAAGGTCAGATATTAACTCCCCAGTCCTGAAGGTCAGATATGAGCCGATAGTCCTGAAGGTCAGATATGAGCCCTCAGTCCTGAAGGTCAGATATAAGCCGTCAGTCCTGAAGGTCAGATATGAGTCCGTAGTCCTGAAGGTCAGATATGAGCCCTCCGTCCTGAAGGTCAGATATGAGTCAGTAGTCCTGAAGGTCAGATATGAGCCCCTAGTCCTGAAGGTCAGATATGAGTCCGTAGTCCTGAAGGTCAGATATAAGCCCATAGTCCTGAAGGTCAGATATGAGACCTCAGTCCTGAAGGTCAGATATGAGCCCTCAGTCCTGGAGGTCAGATATGAGCCCTCAGTCCTGAAGCTCAGTTATGAGCCCTCAGTCCTGAAGGTCAGATATGAGACCTCAGTCCTGAAGGTCAGATATGAGCCCTCATTCCTGGAGATCAGATATGAGCCCATAGTCCTGAAGCTCAGATATGAGTCCTCAGTCCTTAAGTTCAGTTATGAGCCCAGAGTCCTGTAGGTCAGATATGAGCCCTCAGTCCTGGAGGTTAGATATGAGACCTCAGTCCTGAAGGTCAGATATGAGCCCATAGTCCTGAAGGTCAGATATGAGCCCTCAGTCCTGGAGGTCAGATATGAGCCCATTGTCCTGTCCTGAAGGTCAGATATGAGCTCAAGTTCCTAAAGGTCAGATATGAGCTCATGGTCCTGAAGGTCAGATATGAGCCGTCAGTCCTTAAGGTCAGATATGAGCCCTCAGTCCTGAAGATCAGATATGAGCCCTCAGTCCTGAAGGTCAAGTATGAGTCCGTAGTCCTGAAGGTCAAGTATGAGTCCATAGTCCTGAAGGTCAGATATGAGTCCTTAGTCCTGAAGGTCAGATATGAGTCCTCAGTCCTGAAGATCAGATATGAGTCCTCAGTAATTAAGGTCAGGTATGAGTCCTCAGTAATTAAGGTCAGGTATGAGCCCTCAGTCATGAAGGTCAGATATGAGCCCTCAGTCCTGAAGGTCAGATATGAGCCCTCAGTCCTGAAGGTCAGATATGAGCCCTCAGTCCTGAAGGTCAGATATGAGCCCTCAGTCCTGAAGATCAGATATGAGCCCTCAGTCCTGAAGATCAGATATGAGCCCTCAGTCCTGAAGGTCAGATATAAGCCCATAGTCCTGAAGGTCAGATATGAGCCGATAGTCCTGAAAAGGGCAAAATTTTGAAACCCAATCCTTAAGGTCAGTTATGAGGGCCCCCAGCCAAGGTCAGTTTTTGAGCCCTCAGTCCTAAGGGAGTTATGATCCTGTAAAAGCAGCAAAAAAAATGACTATTTTAGGGCCCAAAATTTTAGTGAATTATTTCTATCTTTTATCAAAAATTTTTATAATCAGCTCGATGGTACAAAGTTTTTCAAAATATTTTTTGTTATATTTAAGGGTGCTGTATTGTATTTTTTGTTGCTGAAACAAGTTTCCCCTTTATTCCTTCGAACCAATTAGATTAAATTTTTATATTAAACTCACACTAGAATTTTACAAGGGTTGCAACTTTTCCCGGGGTAAAGTCAACTTACTCGGGAAAAAGCCTGTTTACAAAAAAGTCTGGCCCTTTTTTTAGAGTTTTCTTAATACCCATTAAGGTTTTCTCTTTATTTTTCTTGGTTCATTTTCTGTTTCTTTTGACTTTTTCCCGTGAAAAAGTTTTTGTGTATGGTACCCTTTTAACTCTGGAGTTGGGCCCCTCAAAGAAAAAAGGGAAAAGACAAATAACACATGGGCATTTTTTTTAAGCTGACACAGCAATTTGGTCAGTCCCCCTATTTGGTTTTTTGCAGATATAAATAACTCCCTTAAAAGCCATGAAAAAAACCCGGAAACCCCTAAACCCGTGGTAAGACGTCCCACCAAGGGTTCCTTTCCCCCCGGGTTTTTTTCTTTCCTAAAGCCATTCTTTCCCCCCTTTTTTTCATGGGGTTTAAGCAAGAATGGATCGATGACGCCACTCGGCAGGGGAAGGGATAGCACTTTGAAAATTTTTTTGTAAATAACTATTTTTCCCCTTAAAAAACTGGCATACTGTCCCCCCCCCATTTTCTGGGAAACCCTTTTTGTTATCATTTTATCATACTTGATTTATTATTGGACTATTGAAAAAATAAACCCGTGTTATATAATTTTTTGACTGATTGGCCTTCCTATAAAGCCTATTCCGAAAATGTAAAAAAAAACTTGGGAAAACAGAGCCCCAGTCCTGAACTCAGATAGGATCCCTATCTTTAGTTCAGGGAAAGGGGTCATAACTGCCCCCAGGAATGAGGGGTCATATCTATCTTTAGGACTGAGGGGCTCAATCTAACCTCCCCGGACTTTAGGGCTCATAATTTAGCTTCAGGACTGAGGGCTCTATCTGAGCTTCAGGGCGAGGGCCCCATAAACTGACCTTTTAGGGCTTAGGACCATATCGAGCTTCAGGACTGAAGACTCCATAAGTCCTGAAGGCAAAATGACCCTCAGTCCCCGAAGCTCAGATATGACCCTCAGTCCTGAAGCTCATTTTTTGAGCCCTCAGCCTGGGGGTTTGAAGAGACCTCATCCCCGAAATCGATAGAGCCCCATTCCGAGATCAATATACCCTAGTCCCCGGAGGTCAGATAGACCCTCATCCTGAAGGTCAATAGAGCCCCATCCGAAGGGCAGATATGAGCCCTCATCCGAAGGTCAGATATGACCCAATCCCGAAGGTCAGATAAGACCCAAGTCCTGAAGGTCAGGTTATGAGCCCTCATCCTGAAATTCGGTAGAGCCCCAGTCCTGTTTGGGTTTGTATGACCCTCATCTGAAGGGCCCAAAATTTATCCTCGTCCGAAAGGCAAGATGGGCCGTATCCTGAAGTCAAAATAGTCCGAGTCCGAAGGTCGATATGAGTCCGAGTCCTAAGGGCAATAGATCCTTAGTCTAAGGTCAGTTAGAGTCCTCATCCCCGAAGACAGATATATCCTCAGTCCGAAGATCAATATGAGTCCTCAGTAATTAAGGTCAGGTATGATCCCCCATAATTAAGGGGCAGGTATACCCCAGTAAAAGGGCAGGTATGACCCTCATCCTGTAGGTCAGATATGGCCCATAGTCCTGAAGGGGCAGAATAGCCCTCAGTCCGAAGCACATGAGTTCTCATCCGAAGCAATATGAGCCCATGGGCCTGAAGGTCAGATATGGCCCCCAGTCCGGGGGTTCAATATGAGCCCCAGTCCTGGAGGTCAATATAGCCCTCAGTCCGGAGGTCAGATATGAGCCCATGTCCGAAGGTCAATTAGCCCCAAACCTGAAGGCAGATATGAGCCCTCACCGAAGTCAGATAGAGCCCCCATCCCCTGAAGGCAGATATGACCCTCATCGGAAGGTCAGATATGAGCCTCATCCTAAGGGGAGATTGAGTCCGTAGCCTGAAGGTCAGATATGAGCCGATATCCAAATCAAAAGAGCCCTCATCCTGAAGGTCAGATTAGTCCTAGCCCCGAAGGTCAGATATGTCCGATCCTGAAGGGCAGATATAACCCCTATCCTGGAGGTAATAGAGCCCGAAGGTTGGGCTAAATATAAAGGGCCCCCCCAAGATACGGAGACTGTCCTTGGGCAAAAACCCTCAACCTGTCCCAGCCGCACAGGACACTGATGGGTACAGACGCTACCTGCGCTCTGGTGAAGTTCTGCTCCAAAAAATACATCCGCGAGTCGTAATGAATTTCTCCTGTGCTCTGGAGGGACAACTTCTCCTGTTCAGTCTGAAGGCCAAAAATATACAGGTATTACTGTACAATCCAGAAACTCCATGACATGACCTATACAGGACCAGGGGACGACACTGAGGTGGGGCTCCATCATCAATTACAGCTAATTACCCAATTTCCCCAAAAACCCACGGGGCAGGGAAAAGTTTATGGACACCCTTTAAAAAATTTTTGGGGCAAGCCCAATAGAAGGGAGAATGGGGGGTGCTTCAAATGGGAAGCTCCCTTTATCTTGATGAGCATCACCTCCCTGTCCTATGGTGACATATGTGGTCCTTGTGGTGGATACATCCCACTGGCCTCATGATGAGGTTACCTACTCCCTGCACAGAAGCCATGTATCACTACATGTCATGGCCACCATGTATCTGGTCACCCGTATGGGACATATTGCACCACCCATGTCTCGTGCACCTTGTAGGGGACAGCAAACAGAAGACAGTCCGCCGGGCTCCCAGTCCGGGGGACGGATCCGGATGGGAAGGGGGGACCGACCCCCCCTCCTTCAATTACGATGAAAAAGGCGACCGAGACACCCCACCGAGAGTTCGGAAAGAGGAGAGGGTTAACCCGGTTTCCCCTGCTGACTCCAGGTATCCTTGCAAAAAGTTTTTAACCTTTCCCAAAGTCTGATTCGGTTCTCACAAAGATCTCATGAACATTTTATGGTTCTCGTCTTGTTATAACCTGCAAGCAAAGTTACATGGGAAAAAAATATGCAAATAAGCTTTCCTCAAGAAGCAAGAACCTGTGTCTCTAGTGCCCGATATTGGAGGAAGCTGCTCTGTAAGTGTTAGGAATGGCAGGAATCCTCCAACCATTGGTCTTACTAGATCAGGTGAGGCCGGTGCTATGCATCTGCCTCAGACAATCCTCAGGACACTCAGCTGACCAGGCTGCACACATGGGCTCGATAAAGTGGGAATGGTTGACTGCTAGTCTCTAGAAAGCTGAGCTTCACTTGGTGACTGGTGCAGAGTATACTGTAAGCTGAGAGCTGGTGATCTGCTTGCATTCTGTTTCTAGAAGCCGGTCCTTTTGTCCCCCTTTTTTTGTGTAGCAGTCCTATTGTCCCTTTAACCTCTCTCCTCAGTTCTGCCCCTGTCAGCTTTCGTCATCCGTTTTGAGTTCTCTTTGGTGATTCTGTGCCATTTGGTTAGGGTCAGCATAGCTGAGGGACATTGGTAAGGATGTCAGGGAAAGAATAGAGCCAGTGGGGCCTAGTGTTAGGGTCAGCACTAGGGACGGATTTAGGGAGAGCTAGATGTAAGGGTCAACATCACACAGGGATCACTTCTGCTGTGCCCAGTGCATCCTGCATGAGGCTCTGTGTGTGCCCTGTGGTGTGGTGCTTAGATGTGGTACGCTACCATTCAGGAAATCTATTGTATTCCCCCAGTGGAAGGACATCTGTACAGAAGTAATGCTCATGCTGTGAGGTTTCGTCTTTTTTACTAACTCCCTTTAGGTTCCTCTGTGGTGACCTTTTCAGATCACCTTGCCATCGGCATCCACTGGTAGAGTCTCACTGTTCTCTACTGACCCTCAGGCCACCCACGGGGGATAATTTAGCGGCTGCCATGGATTCTAGTATGTACATGGCTACAATAAGTAAGTCTGGCCCCGTGGGCAGAGCTGTGGCCCCCACTCTCTGGGTGCTGGATTATGGGAGGCAGTGGGAGCGTTTTACCAGGACTGGATTCGCTTTCAGCAGCTCCCGGTGGTTCTGGGGTCCTTCTTGTTCACTCACTGTCCTACATCTGGTGAGCTGAGGCTACGAAGAAGAGAAAATGTGAAGACATCAGATCATTAGGAAAGGTCTGCAAATCATCATGGAAGGAATAGGAAGCACAACAGGATCAGAAAAAAAACAGAGGATTAGGTGCAGTCCCCAGGATTAGGTGCAGTCCCCAGGATTAGGTGCAGTCCCCAGGATTAGGTGCAGTCCCCCGGATTAGGTGCAGTCCCCCGGATTAGGTGCAGTCCTCAGGATTAGGTGCAGTCCTCAGGATTAGGTGCAGACCTCAGGATTAGGTGCAGTCCCCAGGATTAGGTGCAGTCCTCAGGATTAGGTGCAGTCCCCCGGATTAGGTGCAGTCCCCCGGATTAGGTGCAGTCCCCAGGATTAGGTGCAGTCCTCAGGATTAGGTGCAGACCTCAGGATTAGGTGCAGTCCCCAGGATTAGGCGTCGTCCTCACGGTTATGTGTTATCCTCAGGATTAGGTGCAGTCCCCAGGATTAGGCGTTGTCCCCGGGATTATTTGTTGTCCCCAGGATTAGGCGTCGCCCCAGGATTAGACGTCGTCCCCAGGATTAGGCGTCATCCCCAGTAGTAGTGGTTGGAGACTGCAGCTCCGTGTGGAAGGTTTTAGGATACTTGCACTGAACACTTTGAGCCTGGTCTCCCTCTTATCATCAGCGGGGACTTCAGGACCTACCTCTGAGCTGCTGATGTTCGGTGTCTTCCAGATGACACTTTCCCCCAACTTGACAGGAATCAGGAAGGTGACAGAGAGCGGGAGCGGGTGCACCCCGAGGTTCTTCACCTGCAGAAGAGAAGGAGTCAGGGACCTGCAATGGGGATGATGTCTGCAGCGGGTGCTGGGAGCACCGGGTACACGTCCTCACCCTGTACACGTGCCGCACGCTGGGCTCCGCCGAGCTGTAGTTCTCATATTTGCTGGATTCTTCAAGGCTGAAATACATACAATGGTTCATGTGGATAAGAAGTTAACATAGTGCAGCCCCCCCGACTGCTCTCCTCAAGACACGAGGCAACACGCCAGATTGTAATGGAGGCACTCTACCGGTGTCATGATGGAGGCCCTCTACCAGTGTCTACAGGTGCCATGATGGAGGCACAATACCAGCGTTTACAGGTGTCATGATGGAAGTACTCTACCGGTGTCTACCGGTGTCATGATTGAGGCACTCTACCAGTGTCTACAGGTGCCATGATGGAGGCACTCTTCCAGTGTGTTCAGGTGCCATTATGGAGGCACTCTACCAGTGTCTACAGGTGCCATGATGGAGGCACTCTACCAGTGTCTACAGGTGCCATGATGGAGGCACTCTACCAGTGTCTACAGGTGTCATGATGGAGGCACTCTACCAGTGTCTACAGGTGTCATGATGGTAGCACTCTACCAATCTCTACAGGTGACATGATGGATGCAGTCTACCAGCATGTACAGGTATCAGAATTGAGGCACTCTACCAGTGTGTACAGATGCCATGATGGAGGCACTCTACCAATGTCTACAGGTGCCTTGATGGAAGCATTCTACCAGCGTCTACAGGTGTCATGATGGAAGCACTGTACCAGCAATTTCCGGTGTCATTGTGGAGGCACTCTTGCAGCGTCTACAGGTGTCATGATGGAGGCACTCTTGCAGCGTCTACAGGTGTCATGATGAGGGCACTCTACCAGTGTCTACAGGTGTCATGATGGAGGTTTTCTACCACCATTTACAGGTGTCATGATGGAGGCACTCTACCAGTGTCTACAGGTGCCATGATGGAGGCACTCTACCAGTGTCTACAGGTGTCATGATGGAGGCACTCTACCAGCGTCTACAGGTGCCATGATGGAGGCACTCTACCAGTGTGTACAGGTGTCATGATGGAGGTACTCTACCACCATTTACAGGTGTCATGATGGAGGCACTCTACCACCATTTACAGGTGTCCATGATGGAGGCACTCTACCAGAGTCTACAGGTGCCATGATGGAAGCACTCTAGCAGCGTTTACAGGTGTCATTATGGAGGCACTCTAGCAGCGTCTACAGGTGTCATGATGGAGGCACTCTACCAGCGTCTACAGGTGCCATGATGGAGGCATTCTACCAGCTACAACAGGTGCCATGATGTCGGCACTCTACCAGTGTCTACAGGTGCCATGATGGAGGCACTCTACCAGTGTCTACAGGTGCCATGATGGAGGAATTCTACCAGTGTATTCAGGTGTCATGATGGAAGCACTGTACCAGCAATTTCAGGTGTCATTGTGGAGGCACTCTTGCAGCGTCTACAGGTGTCATGATGGAGGCACTCTTGCAGCGTCTACAGGTGTCATGATGTTGGCACTCTACCAGTGTCTACAGGTGTCATGATGGAGGTTTTCTACCACCATTTACAGTGTCATGATGGAGGCACTCTACCAGTGTCTACAGGTGACATGATGGAGGCACTCTACAAGTGTATACAGTGTCATGATGGGGCACTCTACCAGCGTCTACAGGTGCCATGATGGAGGCACTCTTCCAGTGTGTACAAGTGTCATGATGGAGGTACTCTACCACCATTTACAGGTGTCCATGATGGAGGCACTCTACCACCATTTACAGGTGTCCATGATGGAGGCACTCTACCAGAGTCTACAGGTGCCATGATGGAAGCACTCTAGCAGCGTTTACAGGTGTCATTATGGAGGCCCTCTACCAGCCTCTACAGGTGTCATTATGGAGGCACTCTACCAGCGTCTACAGGTGCCATGATGGAGGCACTCTACCAGTGTCTACAGGTGCCATGATGGAGGCACTCTACCAGTGTCTACAGGTGTCATGATGGAGGCACTCTACCAGCGTCTACAGGTGCCATGATGGAGGCACTCTTCCAGTGTGTACAAGTGTCATGATGGAGGTACTCTACCACCATTTACAGGGGTCCATGATGGAGGCACTCTACCACCATTTACAGGTGTCCATGATGGAGGCACTCTACCAGAGTCTACAGGTGCCATGATGGAAGCACTCTAGCAGCGTTTACAGGTGTCATTATGGAGGCCCTCTACCAGCCTCTACAGGTGTCATGATGGAGGCCCTCTACCAGCGTCTACAGGTGCCATGATGGAGGCACTCTACCAGTGTCTACAGTGCCATGATGGAGGCACTCTACCAGCGTCTACAGGTGCCATGATGGAGGCACTCTACCAGTGTCTACAGGTGCCATGATGGAGGCACTCTACCAGTGTCTACAGGTGCCATGATGGAGGCACTCTACCAGTGTCTACAGGTGCCATGATGGATGCACTCTACCAGTGTCTACAGGTGTCATGATGGAAGCACTCTACCAGCAATTTCAGGTGTCATGATGGAGGCACTCTTGCAGCGTCTACAGGTGTCATGATGGAGGCACTCTTGCAGCGTCTACAGGTGTCATGATGGAGGCACTCTACCAGTGTGTACAGGTGTCATGATGGAAGCACTCTACCAGTGTCTATAGGTGTCATGATGGAGGCACTCTACCAGTGTGTACAGGTGTCATGATGGAGGCACTCTACCAGTGTCTACAGGTGCCATGATGGTGGTACTCTACCAGTGTGTTCAGGTGCCATGATGGAGGCACTCTACCAGTGTCTACAGGTGTCATGATGGAGGCACTCTGACAGTGTCTACAGGTGTCATGATGGTAGCACTCTACCAATGTCTACAGGTGCCTTGATGGAAGCATTCGACCAGCGTCTACAGGTATCATAATGGAGGCACTCTACCAGTGTGTACAGATGCCATGATGGAGGCACTCTACCAGTGTCTACAGGTGCCATGATGGAGGAATTCTACCAGTGTATTCAGGTGTCATGATGGAAGCACTGTACCAGCAATTTCCGTGTCATTGTGGAGCACTCTTGCAGCTCAAAAGGTGCCCTGATGGGGGCACTCTTGCAGCGTCTACAGGTGTCATGATGAGGGCACCCCACCAGTGTCTACAGGTGTCATGATGGAGGTTTTTCTACCCCCATTTACAGGTGTCATGAGGAGGCACTCTACCAGTGTCTACGGTGCCATGATGGAGCACTCTACCAGTGCTACAGGTGTCAGAATGGAGGCACTCTACCAGCTCACAGGTGCCATGATGGAGCAATCTACCATGTGTACAGGTGTCATGATGGAGGTACTCTACCACCATTTACAGGTGTCATGATGGAGGCACTCTACCACAATTTACAGGTGTCCAAAGATGGAGGCACTCTACCAGAGTCTACAGGTGCCATGATGGAAGCACTCTAGCAGCGTTTACAGGTGTCATTATGGAGGCACTCTAGCACGTCTACAGTGTCATGATGGAGGCACTCTACCAGTGTCACAGGCCATGAAAGGAGGCACTCTACCAGTGTCTACAGGTGCCATGATGGAGGCCCTACCAGTGTCACAGGGTCATGATGGAAGCACTCTACCAGCAATTTCAGGTGTCATGATGGAGGCACCTTGCAGCGTCTACAGGTGTCATGATGGAGGCACTCTTGCAGCGCTACAGGGGTCATGAAGGAGGCACTCTACCAGTGTGTACAGGTGTCATGAAAGGAGGCACTCTACCAGTGTCTACAGGTGCCATGATGGTGGTACCTCTACCAGTGTTTTTCAGGGTGCCATGATGGGAGGGACCTACCAGTGTGTACAGGTGTCATGATGGAGGCACTCTACCAGTGTGTACAGGTGTCATGATGGAGGCACTCTAGCAGCATCTAGAGGTGTCATGATGGAGGCACTCTACCAGTGTGTACAGGTGACATGATGGAGGCACTCTACCAGTGCTACATGTGCCATGATGGAGGCACTCTACCAGTGTCTACAGTGCCATGATGGGCACTCTACCAGTGTCTACAGGTGCCATGATGGAGGCACTCTACCAGTGTGTACAGGTGTCATGATGGAAGCACTCTACCAGTGTCTACAGGTGCCATGATTGAGGCACTCTACCAGTGTTTACAGGTGTCATGATGGAAGCACTCTACCAGTGTCTACAGGTGTCATGATGGAAGCACTCTACCAGTGTCTATAGGTGTCATGATGGAGGCACTCTACCAGTGTGTACAGGTGTCATGATGGAGGCACTCTACCATTGTCTAGACATGTCATGATGAGGGCTCTCTACCAGTGTCTACAGGTGTCATGATGGAGGCACTCTACCAGTGTATACAGGTGCCATGATGGAGGCACTCTACCATGTCCAAAAGGGGTCATGATGGAGGCACTCTACCAGTGTCCCACAGGTGTCATGATGGAGGCACTCTACCAGTGTGTACAGGTGCCATGATGGAGGCACTCTACCAGTGTCTACAGGTGACATGATGGAGGCACTCTACCAGTGTCTACAGGTGACATGATGGAGGCACTCTAACACTGTCTACAGGTGCCATGATGGAGGCACTCTACCAGTGTATACAGGTGTCAGGATGGACGCACTCTACCCGTGTCTTCAGGGGTCCTGATGGTAGCACTCGACCAGTTTATACAGGTTCCATGATGGAGGCACTCTACCAGTGTCTACAGGTGTCATGATGGAGGCACTCTACCAGTGTATACAGGTGCCATGATGGAGGCACTCTACCAGTGTCTACAGGTGTCAACCTGAAAACCCATTTCTTCAGGCTTGCCTATAACCTTCACTAAACTTGTCACTACTTCCTCCACAGACTTGTCTGCCCCTCACCTCCTGTCTCTTTCCCCCTCCTTGTAAATTGTAAGCCCTCGCGGGTAGGGTCCTCTCTCCCTCTGTCGTGCCAATTGTCATTACCCTTTTCACTGTACTCGTTTGACTTATGTAAGTATGTACCCCCCTCGAATTACACGCCCTGGAATCAATGGCGCTTTTAAAAAAAATAATAATAATAAAAAAAATAAAATAATAATAATAAAATGATATGAAGGCACTCTACCGTTCACAGTGTCATATGGGGGCACCTACCAGCAATGACAGAAGCTTGGCCCCAGACCTTGTACATCATCCTGCTTGGAGTCTAGAGTCGGTCGTCCCACCGGGATGCACATAGATGAGTAAGTACTTTGACGTGGCGGGGACGCATTAGGTCATGTACTCCCATATCACTGTAGAGACATGAGGAGTTGTTAACACCTTGAAGCCTGGATCCTGCCTCTGTACAGGTGAGGGGGGGGGGGGGGGTTACCTGGTCACATTGCCGCTCAGAGTCAGAGAGGAGCCCAGAGCCGCTGTCGGTGCAACATGAAAACTGACCAAGAAGACGGCCTGGAAAAGACCAAGAGGGAAAAACAAAGGAAAGGGGGGGCTAGTGACAGCACGATTGAGGGCTCGGCCCGATCTGAGGGCTGAGCCCGAGCGAGGACTCGCCCGATGCGAGGACGCGCCCGTGCGAGGACTGGCGCCCAACTGAGGACTGCGCCCGACGCTTAGACCCCGGCCCGACGCGAGGACGCGCCCCACCCTGAGGACTGAACCGATGCTAGGGCGCACCCCCATGCTGAAGACCAACCCACGCTGAAGACTGCACCTGATGCGGGGGACTCGCTCCTGATGCTGAGTGACCGCAGCCTGAGCGAGGACCTGCAACCTGATGCTGAGGACCGCACCTGATGCTGAGGACCGCACCTGATGCTGAGGACTGCACCTGATGCTGAGGACCGCACCTGATGCTGAAGACTGAACCCGATGCTGAGGACTGCACCTGATGCTGAAGACTCAACCCGACGCTGGGGACCGCACCTGATGCTGAGGACTGCACCCGATGCTGAAGACTGAACCCGATGCTGAAGACTGAACCCGATGCTGAAGACTGAACCCGATGCTGAAGACTGAACCCGATGCTGAAGACTGAACCTGATGCTGAAGACTGCACCTGATGCTGAAGGCTCAACCCGACGCTGGGGACCACACCTGATGCTGAGGACCGCACCTGATGCTGAGGACCGCACCTGATGCTGAGGACCGCACCTGATGCTGAGGACCTCCCCCCGCTGCCCCCCCACCCCCCCACCCTCACTCCACCGCGCCTCCCCTATCCCCCCCCCCCCTTCCCAAATCCCGCCCCCATCCCCACCCCTCCCCCACACACCCCCCCCCCCAACTCCACTCCCGACTCCCTCCTATCCCCCCTACCCTCGCACTGATGCGGAGGACTGCACCCGATGCGGAGGACTGCACCCGATGCTGAGGACCGCACCCGATGCTGAGGACCGCACCCGATGCTGAGGACTGCACCCGATGCTGAGGACTGCACCCGATGCTGAGGACTGAACCACATGCTGAGGACTGAACCACATGCTGAGGACTGCACCTCATGCTGAGGACTGCACCTCATGCTGAAGACTGCACCTGATGCTGAAGACTGCACCTGATGCTGAAGACTGCACCTGATCCTGAGGACATGATGAAGAGTAATTTGTATGTAGAGGATGATGAGGAGTAGTCCGTGCACTCTCAGCCATCTCCTGCACTCTCTTACCGTAGTGTTGGGTCTCAGCAGGGGTCTGTTGACACCACAGTTGAGCACTCTCTGGTTCTCCTCTGTTGAACATGTAATTGTAACCCGCCTGTTGCTCTGCAAATTACAAAGAAAAAATAAAACAAAAACCAGATCTCTCTAATGAGATCATAGCTAAAAGAGAGCGACATACCTGGATAAGAGACACTCTGCGATACGAGAGGTCTGGGGGGAAGGGAATCAGGACACGAGCATTGTACGATTCATCCCCTTTATTAGTCACCGAGACAGAAGATAACACAAGAGACATTACCAACCACCAGCTGCCGAAGACTGCGAGAGAGACCAGAGACAGTCAGCAATGTGCCACCACAAACTGTTACCACAACATGAGAGACCAGAGACTATCACCAATGTGTCACCACCACCAACTGCTACCACAACATGAGAGACCAGAGACTGTCACCAATGTGTCACCACCAACTGCTACCACAACATGAGAGACCAGAGACAGTCACCAATGTGTCACCACCACCAACTGCTACCACAACATGAGAGACCAGAGACTATCACCAATGTGTCACCACCAACTGCTACCACAACATGAGAGACCAGAGACTGTCACCAATGTGTCACCACCACCAACTGCTACCACAACATGAGAGACCAGAGACAGTGTCCAACCAATGTTCACCACCAATTCTACCCACAACATAGAGAAGTACTGTCACCAATGTGTCCCACCACCAACTGCTTACCACAACATGAGAACCAGAGACTGCACCAATGTGTCCCACCACCACTGCTACCACAATAAGTGAGCAAGATACTAATCACCAGTGTGATCACCACCAACTCTACACAAACATAGACCAGAGACTGTCACCAATGTGTCACCACCAACAACTACAACACATAGAGACCATAGACAGTCACCAATGTTCACCACAAGCAGCTACCCACAACAAGAGGAGACCAAGACAGTCACCAATTGCCACCACCAACTGCGCTACACAACATGAGAGACATTAGACAGTCCACCAATGTGCCACCACCAACTTCTACAACAACATGAGAGACCAGAGACATTCACCAATGTGCCACCACCAACTGTTACCACAACATCAGAGACCAGAGACAGTCACCAATGTATCACCACCAACTGCTACCACAACATGAGAGACCAGAGACTATCACCAATGTGTCACCACCAACTGTTACCACAATATGAGAGACCAGAGACTGTCACCAATGTGCCACCACCAACTGCTACCACAACATGAGAGACCAGAGACAGTCACTATTGTGTCACCACCACCAACTGCTACCACAACATGAAGACCGGGGACTGTCACCAATGTGTCACTACCAACTGCAACCACAACATGAGAGAGAAGAGACAGTCACCAATGTGTCACCACCAACTGCTACCACAACATGAGAGACCAGAGACTGTCACCAATGTGTCACCACCAACTGTAACCACAACATGAGAGAGAAGAGACAGTCACCAATGTGTCACCACCAACTACTACCAACAACAGGGGGAGGAGACAGAGAACTATCTCAAGTGGTCCCCACACAAAAATAACGGAGAAAAAAAAACTAATACAATCAACTGTAACCACAACATGGAGAGAGAAAGCGACAGTCACCAAATGTGTCCACCACCAGCCACTGCTACCACAACATGAGAACCAGAGACTGTCACCATGTGTCCCCCACCGACCAACTGCATACACAACATGAGAGGCCAGAGACTATCACCAATGTGCCACCACCACCAACTGCTTCCACAACATGAGCGACCAGAGACAGTCACCAATGTGCCACCACCACCAACTGCTACCACAACATGAAGACCGGGGACTGTCACCAATGTGTCACCACCAACTGCTACCACAACATGAGAGACCATAGACAGTCACCAATGTATCACCACCAACTGTCTTACCACATACATGTAAGAGACCAGAGCCAGTCACCAATGTTTCACCAACAACCTGCTACCACAACAGGAGAGACAGAGACAGTCACCAATTGTGTCAACCTACCACGCGAACAGCAGACCGACAACGAGTATACCAGAGACAGTCACCAATGTGCCACATCCAATTTCTACCACAACATGAGAGACCAGAGACAGTCACCAATGTGTCACCACCAACTGCTACCACAACATGAGAGACCAGAGACAGTCACCAATGTGTCACCACCACCAACTGCAACCACAACATGAGAGAGCAGAGACAGTCACCAATGTGTCACCACCACCAACTGCTACCACAACATGAGAGAAGAGACTATCACCAATGTGCCACCACCAACTGCTACCACAACATGAGAGACCAGAGACTGTCACCAATGTGCCACCACCAACTGCTACCACAACATGAGAGACCAGAGACAGTCACCAATGTGTCACCACCACCAACTGCTACCACAACATGAGAGACCAGGGACTGTCACCAATGTGCCACCACCAACTGCTACCACAACATGAGAGAAGAGACTATCACCAATGTGTCACCACCAACTGCTAAAACAACATGAGAGACCAGAGACTGTCACCAATGTGTCACCACCAACTGCAACCACAACATGAGAGAGAAGAGACAGTCACCAATGTGTCACCACCAACTACTACCACAACATGAGAGACCAGAGACTATCAACAATGTGTCACCACCAACTGTAACCACAACATGGGAGAGAAGAGACAGTCACCAATGTGTCACCACCACCAAATGCTACCACAACTTGAGAGACCAGAGACAGTCACCAATGTGTCACCACCACCAACTGCTACCACAAATGAAGAGGCCATGAACTATCACCAATTGTCACCACCACCAACTGCGACCACAACTTGATAGACCAGAGACAGTCACCAATGTGTCACAACCAACTGCTACCACAACATGAGAGAACAGACAGTCACCAATGTGTTATCACCAACTGCTACCACAACATGAGAGACCAGACTGTCACCAATGTGTCACCACCACCAACTGCTACCACAACATGAGAGACCAGAGACTGTCACCAATGTGTCCCCACCAACTGCTACCACAACGTGAGATGACCAAACGCACCCAAGTGCCACAACCAACAGCTACCACAACATGACAATACCAGAGACGTCCAACAATGTGCCACCACCAACTGCTACCACAACATGAGAGACCAGAGACAGTTACCAATGTGCCACCACCAATTGCTACCACAACAATGCGATACCTAGACAGCTGTTCCACCCAATGTGTCAGCCACCAACAACTGCTACCACAACATGAAGACCAGAGTACTGTCACCAATGTGCCTACACCACCAACTCTACCACACCCATACAGACCAGAAACTACAGCCACAATGTGCCACCACCAACTGCTACAACAACATGAGAGACCAGAGACAGTCACCAATGTGCCACCACCAACTGCTACCACAACATGAGAGACCAGACTGTCACCAATGTGTCCCCACCAACTGCTACCACAACATGAGAGACCAGAGACAGTCACCAATGTGTCACCACCACCAACTGCTACCACAACATGAGCGACCAGAGACAGTCACCAATGTGCCACCACCAATTGCTACCAAAACATGAGATACCAGACACTGTAACCAATGTGTCACCACCAACTGCTACCACAACATGAGATACCAGAGACTGTCACCAATGTGTCCCCCCCACCAACTGCTACCACAACATGAGAGGCCAGAGACAATCACCAATGTGTCCCCACCACCAACTGCTACCACAACATGAGAGGCCAGAGAACAGTCCACCAAAGAGTCACCACCACCAACTGCTACCACTACATGAGAGACCAGAGACTGTCACCAATGTGTCACCACCAACTGCAACCACAATATGAGAGAAGAGACAGTCCCCAATGTGTCACCACCAACTGCTACCACAACATGAGACCAGAGACTGTCACCAATGTGTCACCACCAACTGCTACCACAACATGAGAGACCAGAGACAGTCACCAATGTGTCACCACCAACTGCTACCACAACATGAGAGACCAGAGACTGTCACCAATGTGCCACCACCAACTGCTACCACAACATGAGAGACCAGAGACTATCACCAATGTGTCCCCACCACCAACTGCTACCACAACATGAGAGACCAGAGACAGTCACTATTGTGTCACCACCACCAACTGCTACCACAACATGAAGACCGGGGACTGTCACCAATGTGTCACCACCAACTGCTAAAACAACATGAGAGACCAGAGACTGTCACCAATGTGTCACCACCAACTGCAACCACAACATGAGAGAGAAGAGACAGTCACCAATGTGTCACCACCAACTGCTACCACAACATGAGAGACCAGAGACTGTCACCAATGTGTCACCACCAACTGTAACCACAACATGAGAGAGAAGAGACAGTCACCAATGTGTCACCACCAACTACTACCACAACATGAGAGACCAGAGACTATCACCAATGTGTCCCCACCAACTGTAACCACAACATGAGAGAGAAGAGACAGTCACCAATGTGTCACCACCACCAACTGCTACCACAACATGAGAGACCAGAGACTATCACCAATGTGTCCCCACCACCAACTGCTACCACAACATGAGAGGCCAGAGACTATCACCAATGTGTCACCACCACCAACTGCTACCACAACATGAGAGACCAGAGACAGTCACCAATGTGCCACCACCAACTGCTACCACAACATGAGAGAAGAGACAGTCACCAATGTGTCACCACCAACTGCTACCACAACATGAGAGACCATAGACAGTCACCAATGTATCACCACCAACTGCTACCACAACATGAGATACCAGAGACAGTCACCAATGTGCCACCACCAATTTTTACCACAACATGAGAGACCAGAGACAGTCATCAATGTGTCACCACCAACTGCTACCACAACATTAGAGACCAGAGACAGTCACCAATGTGCCACCACCACCAACTGCAACAAGCAGAGCGAGGCAAGAGACAGTCACCAATGTGTCACCACCACCAACTGCAACCACAACATGAGAGAAAGACTAGTCACCAATGTGCCACCAACCCATCTGTTAACCACAAAACATGAAGACCAGAGACTGTCACCAAATGTTCCACCACCAACTGCTACCACAACATGAGAGACCAGAGACAGTCACCAATGTGTCACCACCACCACCTGCCACCACAACATTAGAGAGAAGAGACTGTCACCAATGTGCCACCACCAACTGCTACAACAACATGAGAGAGAAGAGACAGTCACCAATGTGTCACCACCAACTGCTACCACACAGGAGAAGACCAAGACTAAACAACAATGTGTCACCACCAACTGTAACCACAACATGGGAGAGAAGAGACTATCACCAATGCCACCACCACCAACTGCTACCACAACTTGAGAGACCAGAGACAGTCACCAATGTGCCACCACCAAACTGCTTACCCAACAAGAAAGACCAGACGTGTCCACCAATGATGTGACCACCACCAACTGCAACCTACAACATGAGAGACCAGATGAATGTCACCAATGTGTCCCCACCAACTTAGCTACCAACAACGTGAGACCAAGACTGTCACCAATGTTTCTACAACCAACGGCAACCTAAAAAAAAACAACATGAGAGACCAAACGTCACCAATGTGCCACAAACCAACTGCCACCACAACATGAAATACTCAAGACTGGTCAACAATGTGCCACCACCATACTGCTGGACCACAACATGAGATGATTCAGAGACTGTCACCATTGTGCCACCACCAACTGCAGACCACAACATAGAGACCAGAGACTGTCACCAATGTGCCCACCACTCAACTGCTCACCACAACGATGAAGACCAGAGATAGTCCCAAATGTGCTCACCCACCAACTGCTACCACAACAATCGAAGACCAGAGACAGTCACCAATGTGTCACCACCACCAACTGCTACCACAACATGAGCGACCAGAGACAGTTACCAATGTGCCACCACCAATTGCTACCACAACATGAGATACCAGACACTGTCACCAATGTGTCACCACCAACAACTGCTACCACAACATGAGAGACCAGAGACTGTCACCAATGTGCCACCACCACCAACTGCTACCACAACATGAGACCAGAGACTATCACCAATGTGCCCCCACCAACTGCTATCACAACATGAGAGACCAGACTGTCACCAATGTGCCACCACCAACTGCTACCACAACATGAGAGACCAGACAGACACCAATGTGACCCCACCAACTGCTACCAAAACATGAGAGACCAGACACAGTACGCTCCCAGCCAATGATCACCACCTCCAACTGCTGCCACAACAGATCGACCAGAGAACGTCACCAAATGTGCCACCACCAATTGCTACTACAACATGAGATACCAGCAACTGTCACCAGTGTAGTCCACCACCACCACCCTACCCACAGAATGAGAAGACCAAGACTGTCACCAATTTGCCACCACCAACTGCTACGACAACATGAGAGACCAGAGACAGTCACCAATGTGTCACTACCACCAACTGCTATGACAACATGAGAGAAGAGACTGTCACCAATGTGTCACCACCAACTGCTACCACAACATGAGAGACCAGAGACTGTCACCAATGTGTCACCACCACCAACTGCTACCACAACATGAGAGACCAGAGACAG
The DNA here is from genome assembly GCA_025379985.1 of Phyllomedusa bahiana. Classification (NCBI taxonomy): domain Eukaryota; kingdom Metazoa; phylum Chordata; class Amphibia; order Anura; family Hylidae; genus Phyllomedusa; species Phyllomedusa bahiana. The sequence goes on from JAODAL010038740.1 coordinate 24,579, forward strand.
TCACCAATGTGCCACCACCACCAACTGCTAACCTCAAATGAAGAGACCATAGACGTCACCAAGTGTCACCACCCAACTAACTACCACAACATGAAAACTCAGATGACTGTGCCCAGTGAGTTACCCCCACCACTCAGCAGGAGGCTTACCAAACATAGAGAGGCCCAGAACAATCACAATTGTCCCCCACCCACCAACTGCTACCACACAATGAGAGACCAAGACAGTCACCAATGTCCACACCGACTGCTACCAAAACAAGAGAGACCAGACACTATCACCAATGTTTCCACCACCAACAGCTACCACAACATGATAGACCATAGACATCACCATGATGTGTCACCACCACCAACAGCAACCACAACATGATAACCAAGACAGTCACCAATGTGCACCACCGACTGCTACCACACATGAGCAGACATACACTGTCACCAATGATTCACCACCAACTGCTACCTACAACAAGAGAGACCAGAGACACTCACCAATGTGCCACAACCAACTGCTACAACACAAGAAGACGAGACAATCACCAAAATGTTCACCACCAACTGCTACCACAACATGTGAGTACAAAGAATTATCACCAAGTGTGATCCCCACCACCAACTGCTACCACAACATGAGAGGCCAGAGACAGTCACCAATGTGTCACCACCACCAACTGCTACCACAACATGAGAGACCAGAGACAGTCATCATTGTGCCACCACCACCAACTGCTTCCACAACATGAGCGACCAGAGACTGTCACCAATGTGTCACCACCACCAACTGCTACCACAACATGAGAGACCAGAGACAGTCACCAATGTGCCACCACCACCAACTGCTACCACAACATGAGAGACCAGAGACTGTCACCAATGTGTCACCACCACCAACTGCTACAACAACATGAGATACCAGAGACCGTCACCATTGTGCCACCACCACCAACTGCTACCACAACATGAGAGGCCAGAGACAATCACCAATGTGTCCCCACCACCAACTGCTACCACCACATGAGAGACCAGAGACTGTCACCAATGTGTCATCACCCAACTGCTACCACAACATGAAAGCCAGAGACTGTCACCAATGTGTCACCACACCAGACAGCTACCTACAAATAATGATGAGACCAGATGACCGTCACAATGGTGTCCACCACCACCAACTGCTACCACAACATGAGGGACCAGAGACAGTCACCAATGTGTCACCACCACCTCTGCTACCACAACATGAGAGACCAGAGACAGTCACCAATGTGCCACCACCAACTGCTACCACAACATGAGAGACCAGAGACTATCACCAATGTGTCTCCACCACCAACTGCTACCACAACATGAGAGGCCAGAGACTATCACCAATGTGTCACCACCACCAACTGCTACCACAACATGAGAGAACATAGACAGTCACCAATGTATCACCACCAACTCTACCACAACATGAGAGACCAGAGACAGTCCCCAATGTGTCACCACCAACTGCTACCACAACATGAGAGACCAGAGACAGTCACCAATGTGTCACCACCACCAACTGCTACCACAACGAGAAAGACTGTCACCAATGTGCTACCACCAACTGCTACCACAACATGAGAGACCAGAGACAGTCACCAATGTGTCACCACCAACTGCTACATCAAAATTAGAGACCAGAGACTGTCACCAATGTGTCACCACAACTGCAACCACGACCATGAGATACCCAAGACTGCACCATGTGTCCCCCCAAACCAACTGCTACCAAACATGAGAGCCAAGACAATCCACCAATGTGTCCCCACCACAACTGCTGACCACAACATGATAGACCAGAGACAGTCACCCAATGTCCACCACCACCTACTGCTTACCACACATCGAAAGACCAGAGACAGTCAGCCATGTGCCACCCACCACTGCTACCACCAACATTAGAAGTACCTCGACACTGTCACCAAAGTGTCGACCACCAACTGCTACCAACAACATGAGAGACCATGGACAGGAGTAGTTCCACGCAGGATATGTCACCACCACCAACTCAACACAACAGAGAGACGCCAGAGACATCACCAATGTGCCACCACCATCTGCTACCACAACATGAGAGAAGAGACTATCACCAATGTGTCACCACCAACTGCTACCACAACATGAGAGACCAGAGATTATCACCAATATGTCCCCACCACCAACTGCTACCACAACATGAGAGGCCAGAGACAGTCACCAATGTGTCACCACCTCCAACTGCTACCACAACATGAGAGACCAGAGACAGACACCATTGTGCCACCACCAACAACAGCACCACAACATGAGAGACCAGAGACTGTCACCAATGTGCCACCACCACCACTGCTACCACAACATGAGAGACCAGAGACATCCCACCATGTGCCACCACCACCAACTGCTACCACAACATGAAGACCATAGACTGTCACCAATGTGTCACACCACCAACTGCACCACAACATAGATACCAAGACTCTCATCCAATTGTCCCCATCCACCTAACGCTACCACAACATGAGATACCAGAGACAGTCACCAATGTGCCACCACCAACTGCTACCACAACATGAGAGACCAGAGACAGTCACCATTGTGCCACCACCACCAACTGCTACCACAACATGAGAGACCAGAGACAGTCCCCAATGATGTACACCACCACCACTGCTACCACAACATGAGATCCAAGACAGTCCACCAATGTGACCACCACCTACCACTGCTACCACAACATGAGAACCAAGACGTCACCAATGTGCCACCACCACCTACCTACAACATGAGAGACCGAACAGTCACCAATGTGTCACTCACCAACCACTGCTACACTACAAGAGAAGACCAGGGACTATCACCAATGTGTCTCCACCACCAACTGCTACCACAACATGAGAGGCCAGAGACTATCACCAATGTGTCACCACCACCAACTGCTACCACAACATGAGAGACCAGAGACAGTCACCAATGTGCCACCACCACCAACTGCTACCACAACATGAGAGACCAGAGACAGTCACCAATGTGCCACCACCACCAACTGCTACCACAACATGAGAGACCAGAGACAGTCACCAATGTGTCACCACCACCAACTGCTACCACAACGAGAGAGACTGTCACCAATGTGCTACCACCAACTGCTACCACAACATGAGAGACCAGAGACTATCACCAATGTGTCACCACCAACTGCTACCACACATGAGACACCAGACACAGTCACCCATGAGCCACCACCAACAACTGCTACCACAACATTAGAGACCAGAGACAGTCACCAATGTGCCACCACCAACAACTGTACCACAACATGAAGACCAAGACTGTCACCAATGTGACACCACCAACAGCAACCACAACAAGAGAACCCAAGACAGTCACCATGTGTCCCCACCAGACCAACTGCTACCACAACGAGAGAGACTGTCACCAATGTGCTACCACCAACTGCTACCACAACATGAGAGAACAGAGACAGTCACCCTTGTGCCACCACCACCAACTGCTACCACAACATGAGAGACCAGAGACTATCACCAATGTGTCACCACCAACAACTGCTACCACAACAGAGAAGACCAGAGACAGTCACCAATGGCCACCACCAACAACTTGCTACCTACAACATGAGAGACCAGGAAGACTGTCACCAATTGTGTCACCACCACCAAGTCTTGCAACCACAACATGAGAGTCCAGAGCCAGTCCCCATGAGCCACCACCACCAACACTACCGACAACTTGAGAGAAGAGACTGTCACCAATGTGTCACCACCAACTGCTACCACAACATGAGATACCAGAGACTGTCACCAATGTGTCCCCCCCACCAACTGCTACCACAACATGAGAGGCCAGAGAACTGTCACCATGGTGTCACCACACAAACTGCTACCTACAAAATGAGAGAACCAGATACCGTCACCATTGTGCCAGCCCCCCCCCCCCCCCCCCCCCAACCATAAAAACCCCCCCCAACACACCCCACCCCCCCACCCCTCCCGCCCCCCCATAAAAAAAAAAAAAAAATATTAAAAAAAAAAAAAAACAAAAAAAAAAAAAACAAAAAAAAAAAAAAAAGGAGGAAAAAATAAAAAAAAAAAATAAAAAATTAATGGGAAAATAATAATTAGAGTAATATTATTTTAATTGTATGATAATGGAATAATAATAATAAGTAATAATATTTTTTAATTTATTCATTTGAATAATAATTAGAATTAATATTATGTTTAAATTAAGAAATGTGAATCAAACTCATAAGATTAATCTTCTTGATTAATATTTCACAATTTTCTCCACAACCTACTCTACCACTACATAACAAAGAATATCTCATAGGTTAACCTCCATCAAAATCTAAACAAAATAAACCCCAAACAGCACTAATTCCACCACCACCACCTGCTACCACAACATGAAGACAAACTCACCTTTTCCACCACCACCAACGCTACCACAACATGAGAACCATGACATCACCAAAGTGTCACACCACCTACTGCTACCACAACGAAGAGACTGTCCACCAATGTCTACCCACCCAACTGCTTACCAAACAACATAGAGACCAGAGACAGTCACTAATGTGCCACCACCCAACTGCTACACAAAACATGATAGACATGAGAACCTGTCACCGATTGTGCCACCACCACCAACTGCTACCACAACATGAGAGACCAGAGACAGTCACCAATGTGTCACCACCACCAACTTCTACCACAACGAGAGACTATCAACAAATGTGTCACACCAACAACTGCTACCACATACCATGAGAGACCCCAGAGACAGTCACCAATGTTGCCACCACCAACTGGTACCACAACCATGAAGACAGAGACTGTCACCAATGTGTCACAACCAACTGCTACCACAACATGAGAGACCAGAGACTGTCACCAATGTGTCACCACCAACTGCTACCACAACATGAGAGACCAGAGACTGTAACCAATGTGTCACCACCAACAACTGCTACCACAACATGAGAGACCAGAGACAGTCACCAATGTTCCACCACCAACTGGTACCACAACATGAGAGACCAGAGACTGTCATCAATGTGCCATAACCAACTGCTACCACAACATGAGATACCAGAGACTGTCACCAATGTGCCACCACCAACTGCTACCACAACATGAGATACCAGAGACTGTCACCAATGTGCCACCACCAACTGCTACCACAACATGAGAGACCAGAGACTGTCACCAATGTGCCACCACCAACTGCTACCACAACATGAGAGACCAGAGACAGTCACCAATGTGTCACCACCACCAACTGCTACCACAACATGAGAGACCAGAGACAGTCACCAATGTGTCACAACCAACTGCTACGACAACATGAGAGAAGAGACTGTCACCAATGTGTCACCACCACCAACTGCTACCCACAACATTAACCAGAGACTTCACCAATTTGCCCCCACCAACAGCGTACCCCACAACATGAGAGACCAGAATGGTCAACCATGTGTCCCCACAAACTGCTACCACAACATGAGAGACCATAGACAGTCACCAATGTGTCACCACCACAACTGCTACCACAACATCAGAGACCAGAGACTGTCACCAATGTGGCACCACCAACTTCTACAACAACAAAAGATTTTAGAGACATGTTCACCAATGAGCCACACCACTGTCTACCACAACATGAGACCAGAGACTATCACCAATGTGCCCCCACCAACTGCTATCACAACATGAGAGACCAGACTGTCACCAATGTGTCCCCACCAACTGCTACCACAACATGAGAGACCAGAGACAGTCACCAATGTGTCACCACCACCAACTGTACCACAACATGAGCGACCAGAGACAGTCACCAATGTGCCACCACCAATTGCTACCACAATATGAGATACCAGACACTGTCACCAATGTGTCACCACCAACAACTGCTACCACAACATGATAGACCAAGACTGCACCAATTGTCCACCCCCAACTACTACCCCAACATGAGATACCAAGAAGACAGTGTCACCAATGTGTCACCACCAACTTTAACCACAACATGAGAGACCATAGAACATCACCAATTGTTGCACCACCACCAACATTGCAAAAACCACAACATGAGAGGACCAGAGACAGGTCACCAATGAGACACCACCAATTTCTAAACCACAACATGAAGAGAGACTGTCACCAAAGTGTCACCACCACCGAACTAGCTACCACACCAAGAGAGACCCAGGAGACGGACACCATGTGCTCCCCCACTGCTACGACAACATGAGAGACCAGAGACAGTCACCAATGTGTCACCACCACCAACTGCTACCACAACATGAGAGACCAGAGACTGTCACCAATGTGTCACCACCACCAACTGCTACCACAACATGAGAGACCAGAGACAGTCACCAATGTGCCACCACCACCAACTGCACACAACATTGAAGAGACCAGAGACAGTCACCAATGTGGCCCACCACCACCAACTGATCCTACAACAATGATAGACCAGAGACAGACACCAATGTGCCACCACCAACTGCTACCACAACATGAGATACCAGAGACTGTCACCAATGTGTCACCACCACCAACTGCTACCACAACATGAGAGACCAGAGACAGTCACCAATGTGTCACCACCACCAACTGCTACCACAACATGAGACCAGAGACTATCACCAATGTGTCACCACCAACTGCTACCACAACATGAGAGACCAGAGACAGTCACCAATGTGTCACCACCACCAACTGCTACCACAACATGAGAGACCAGAGACAGTCACCAATGTGCCACCACCAACTGCTACCACAACATGAGAGACCAGAGACTGTCACCAATGTGCCACCACCAACTGCTACCACAACATGAGAGACCAGAGACAGTCACCAATGTGTCACCACCACCAACTGCTACCACAACATGAGAGACCAGAGACTGTCACCAATGTGTCACCACCAACTGCTACCACAACATGAGAGACCAGAGACAGTCACCAATGTGTCACCACCACCAACTGCTACCACAACATGAGAGACCAGAGACTGTCACCAATGTGTCACCACCAACTGCTACCACAACATGAGAGACCAGAGACTGTCACCACCCACTGCTACCCCAACAACGGTGAGATCTGGAGATGAGGGCGGTCGGGGCCTCTTACCTGCTGAAGGTGAGTCCCAGGCTCAGGTCGTCCACACACTCCCCGTCAGCGCCACAGTTCTTCTCAAATGTGATCTACAAAGATGGAGCAAAGTCATCTGTGACCTGTGTAACCTGTCTCTACGTGAGACCTGAAGGACTAAGAAATGACTCGATCTGTGTGACCCTCAGGAGCAACCATCCCGATGGGACCACACCTCGCCCGCCGGCTCTTACCTCTCCGGAATGACTGGTTCTGGAGTCCTCACTGAGAACAGGATTCCCACTCAATGAGAAATTCAGACTGACACGGAGGGGAGTTAGAGAGTCCTCCACACAGTCCTGAGGGATGGAGAGCGCAGGAAAGAAGGATAGAGTATGAGCGGATGAGTGTCACTGACTGAAAACATACATGTTTCTTATATACTGCATGCATGCACTGTTGTGTCATACGCTGCTCTCATACACTGTCCCCATACACTGCTCTCATACGCTGCTCTCATGCGCTGTTCTCATGCGCTGCTCTCATACGCTGCTCTCATACAGTGCTCCCATACATTGATCTCATACACTGTCCCCATACACTGCTCTCATACACTGCTCTCATACACTGCTCTCATACACTGCTCTCATACACTGCTCCCATACACTGCTCTCATACACTGTCCCCATACACTGTCCTCATACACTGTCCTCATACACTGTCCTCATACACTGCTCTCATACACTGTCCCCATACACTGCTCCCATACATTGTACTCATACATTGTTCTTATAACTTGTTTTCATACACTGCTCTCATACACTGATCTCATACACTGTCCCCATACACTAATCTCATACACTGTCCTCATACACTATCCTCATACACTGTTCCCATACACTGTTCCCATACACTGTCCTCATACACTGCCCTCATACACTGTTCCCATACACTGCTCTCATTCACTGTTCTCATACACTGTTCCCTTACAGTGTCCTCATACACTGCTCTCATACACTGCTCTCATACACTGCGCTCATACACTGCGCTCATACACTGCGCTCATACATTGCGCTCATACATTGCACTCATACATTGTGCTCATACATTGTTCTCATACACTGCTCTTATACATTGTTCTCATACACTGATCTCATACACTGATCTCAAACACTGATCTCAAACATTGCTCTCATACACTGATCTCATACACTGCTCTCATACACTGCTCTCATACACTGCGCTCATACACTGCGCTCATACATTGAACTCATACACTGTGCTCATACAATGTTCACATACACTGCTCTTATACATTGTTCTCATACATTGCTCTCATACACTGTTCTTATACATTGTTCTCATACACTGATCTCATACACTGATCTCAAACATTTCTCTCATACACTGTTCTTATACATTGTTCTCATACACTGCTCCCATACACTGCTCCCATACATTGTACTCATACACTGTTCTTATAACTTGTTTTCATACACTGCTCTCATACACTGCTCTCATACACTGTCCCCATACACTGCTCTCATACACTGTCCTCCTACACTATCCTCATACACTGTTCCCATACACTGTTCCCATACACTGTTCCCATACACTGTCCTCATACACTGTCCTCATACACTGTCCTCATACATTGTTCTTATAAATTCTTCTCATACATTGCTCTCATACACTGTTCTCATACACTGCTCTCATACACTGTTCCCAAAAACTTTCCACAAACACTGTCCACAAACACTGTCCACATACACTGTCCTCATACACTGTCCTCATACACTGTCCTCAAACATTGTTTCTATAAATTCTTCTCATACATGTTCTCATACACTGATTCTCAAACATGCTCTCATACACTGTTCCCATTACACTGTCCTCAAAACATGTCCTCATACACTGTCCTCATACACTGTCCTCATACACTGTCCTCATACACTGTCTCTCATACACTGTCCTCATACACTGTCCTCATACACTGTCCTCATACATTGTTCTTATAAATTCTTCTCATACACTGCTCTCATACACTGTTCTCATACATTGCTCTTATAAATTCTTCTCATACATTGTTCTTACAATTTGTTCTCATACATTGTTCTTGTACATTGCTCTCATGCACTATTCTCGTACTTTGCTCTCATACATTATACATTGTTCTCATACACTGTACTCATACATTGATTGCTCTCATGCACTGTTCTCATACATTGTTCTCATACATTGCTCTCATACACTGCCCTCATACACTGCCCTCATAGATTGCAGTTTTACGTTGCTTATGATACGAACCGGAAGAGTAATCATGTAATTAAAACATTCTTGATCGCTTTTGATCTCCAATGATGAAGTTACATTCCGGGCATTAGGTTGTGTGGTGCCAGAGAAGACAGCACGGGTCTGTGTACGCCCCGCATCCAACATGAGGGAGTACTGCACCGACGCCGTGGTCCCAGCTGGAATGACAGGACAATAGATAAAAAGCTGCAGCTCTAAGGACAACCTGCCCTGACCTGTGTGACCCCGACCCTATACATTCCCATAGTGGAGGATCCTGGACCTGTATAACCCCGACCCTATACATTGATCCTAAACCTGTGTGACCCCGACCCTATACATTCCCATAGTGGAGGATCCTAGACCTGTGTGACCCCGACCCTATACATTCCCATAGTGGAGGATCCTGGACCTGTCAGACCCAGACACTATACATTCCCATAGTGGAGGATCCTAGACCTGTCTGACCCCGACCTCATTACATTCCCATAGTGGAGGATCCTAGACCGGTCTGACCCCGACCCTATACATTCCCGTAGTGGAAGATCCTAGACCTGTCTGACCCCGACCCTATACATTCCCATAGTGTAGGATCCTAGACCCGTGTTACCCCGACCCTATACATTCCCTTGGTGGAATATCCTAGACCTGTCTGACCCCGACCTCATGACATTCTCATAGTGGAGGATCTAGACCTGTGTGACCCCCGACCTCATTACCTTCCCATAGTGGAGGATCCTAGACCTGTCTGACCCCCTACCTCATTACATTCCCATAGTGGAGGATCCTAGACCTGTCTGACCCCGCCCCTATACATTCCCATAGTGGAGGATCCTAGACCTATCTGACCCCGACCTCATTACATTCCCATAGTGGAGGATCCTAGACCTGTCTGACCCCGACCTCATTACATTCCCATAGTGGAGGATCCTCTATTGGACCTGTCTGACCCCGATCTCATTACATTCCCATAGTGGAGGATCCTAGACCTGCCTGACCCCAACCTCATTACATTCCCATAGTGGAGGATCCTAGACCTGTCTGACCCCGACCTCATACATTCCCATAGTGGAGGATCCTATACCTGTCTGACCCCGACCTCATTACATTCCCATAGTGGAGGATCCTAGACCTGCCTGACCCCGACCTCATTACATTCCCATAGTGGAGGATCCTAGACCTGCCTGACCCCGATCTCATTACATTCCCATAGTGGGGGATCATAGACCAGTCTGACCCTGACCTCATACATTCCCATATGGAGGATCCTAGACCTCTCTGACCCCAACCTCATTAAATTCCCATAGTGGAGGATCTAGACCTGTCTGACCCCGACCTCATTACATTCCCATAGTGGAGGATCCTAGACCTGTCTGACCCGACCTCATTACATTCCCATAGTGGAGGATCCTAGACCTGTCTGACCCCGACCTCATTACATTCCCATAGTGGAGGATCCTAGACCTGTCTGACCCCGACCTCATTACATTCCCATAGTGGAGGATCCTAGACCTGTCTGACCCCGACCTCATTACATTCCCATAGTGGAGGATCCTAGACCTGTCTGACCCCGACCTCATTACATTCCCATAGTGGAGGATCCTAGACCTGTCTGACCCCGACCCTATACATTCCCATAGTGGAGGATCCTGTACTGGACCTGTCTGACCCCGACCTCATTACATTCCCATAGTGGAGGATCCTAGACCTGTCTGACCCCGACCTCATTACATTCCCATAGTGGAGGATCCTAGACCTGTCTGACCCCAACCTCATTACATTCCCATAGTGGAGGATCCTAGACCTGTCTGACCCCGACCCTATACATTCCCATAGTGGAGGATCCTAGACCTGTCTGACCCCGACCTCATTACATTCCCATAGTGGAGGATCCTAGACCTGTCTGACCCTGACCTCATTACATTCCCATAGTGGAGGATCCTAGACCTGTCTGACCCTGACCTCATTACATTCCCATAGTGGAGGATCCTAGACCTGTCTGACCCCGATCTCATTACATTCCCATAGTGGAGGATCCTAGACCTGTCTGACCCCGACCTCATTACATTCCCATAGTGGAGGATCCTAGACCTGTCTGACCCCGACCTCATTACATTCCCATAGTGGAGAATCCTAGACCTGTCTAACCCCAACCCTATAACATTCCCATAGTGGAGGATCCTAGACCTGTCTGACCCCAACCTCATTCCATTCCTATAGTGGAGGATCTTGGACCGGTCTGACCCCGATCCCATACATTCCCATAGTGGAGGATCCTAGACCTGTCTGACCCCAACCTCATTACATTCCCATGGTGAAGGATCCTAGACCTGCCTGACCCCGACCTCATTAAATTCCCATAGTGGAGGATCCTAGACCTGTCTGACCCCAACCTCATTACATTCCCATAGTGGAGGATCCTAGACCTCTCTGACCCCGACCTCATTACATTCCCATAGTGGAGGATCCTAGACCTGCCTGACCCCGACCTCATTACATTCCCATAGGGGGAGGATCCAGAACTGTCTGACCACAACCTCATTACATTCCCATAGTGGAGGTTCCTAGACCTGTCTGACCCTGACCTCATTACATTCCCATAGTGGAGGATCCTAGACCTGTCTGATCCCGACCTCATTACATTCCCCTTTGTGGTGGGTCCAGACCTGTCTGACCCCGATCTCATTACATTCCCATAGTGGAGGATCCTAGACCTGTCTGACCCCGAACTCATATACAATTCCCATAGTGGAGGATCCTAGACCTGTCTGACCCCACCTCTTACATTCCATTTGTGGAGGATCCTAGACCTGTATACCCCGACCTCATTTTCATCCCATAGTGGAGGATCTAACCCCGTCTGACCCCGACCTTATTACATTCCCATAGTGGGGGGATCTTACTGGGCCTTTCTGACCCCACCTTATTACATTCCCCTAGTTGGAGGAACCTAGATCTGTCTGAACCCGATCTCCTTACATTCCCAATGGAGGATCCTAGACCTTTCTGACCCCAAAACCCCTACACCCCCATGGGATCCTAGACCTTCCCGACCCCCCCATACATTCCCATATGGAGGATCCTTTTTAAAATGTCTGCCCCCCACCCTAACTTCCCCCAAGTGGAGGGTCCAGCCCGTCTGACCGCGACCTCATTACATTCCCCCAGTGGAGGACCTAGACCCGTCTAACCCCAAACCCATCATTCCCATATGGAGGGAAAACCAACCCTTTTGACCCCACCCATTTAAATTTCCCATAGTGGAGGATTCTAACCTGTCCCGCCCGACCTATTTCATTCCCATAGTGGAGGATCTAACCTGCCCCACCCCGACCTCATTCATTTTCCCTAGTGGGTCCTGACCTGCCCGCCCCGACTCTTACATTCCCATAAAATGGAGAATCCTAGCCTTTCCCACCCCAAAAAATACATTTCCCTAGTGGGGATCCTAGACCTGCTAACCCCAAACCCTTCATTCCATAGTGGAGGTTCTAACCTCCCGCCCGACCCCTTTAATTCCCCTAGTGGAGATCCTAAACCTGCTGACCCACCTATTACATTCCCAAGTGGGGATCCAGACCTCTCTGACCCCAAACCCATTCATTCCCCCTAGTGGGGATCCCAGACCTGTCTAAACCCAAACCCATCCCTTCCCATAGTGGAGGGGAAACCCGTTTCCCGTCGACCCCACCCATAAAATTCCCATAAGGGGGGATCCTAACCCTTTTGACCCCCCCCCTCCCTTACATTCCCCTAGTGGGGGATCCTAGCCTGTCTGACCCCGACCCTTACATTCCCAAAAGGAATCTAGACCTGTTTAAACCCGACCTATTGCATTCCCCTAGTAGGACCTGACCTTCTGACCCCCACCTTTTCATTTCCCCAAAATGGAGATCTGACTGGCCCTTTTACCCCACCTTTACATTCCCATAGTGGAGATCCAAAAACTGTCTGACCCCCCCTCTTCTTCCCTAGTGGAGGATTTCCTAGCCCTTTTCCACCCCGACATCATTTCATTCCCATGTGGAAAGGGTCCTAGACCTTTCTGACCCCCCACTCATTAAATTCCCAATGAGGATCCTAGACCTGCTGACCCCGACCTCAATTCATTCCAAAATGGAGGATCCTAACCCGTCTACCCCGACCCCCATTACTTTTCCCATAGGGGATTTCCTAGGGGCCTGTCTGACCCCCACCTCATTCATTTCCCCCTAGGGGGAATTTGACCCGTTGACCCCGACCTCATTACTTCCCATAGTGGAGGGTCCTAGACCTGTCGACCCCACCTCATTACATTCCCTAGTGAGGGCCTAAAGGGGCCTTCTGACCCCCCCTCATTTCATTTTCCCCCTAGTGGAGGGATTTTTTGACCTTCGACCCCCACTATTTCTTCCCCCAAAAGGGGATCCTAAAACCTGTCTGACCCCGACCCCCATTTCATTTTAAAAGTGGGGGATCCTAAACCTGTCTGCCCCGGACCTCATTTAATTCCCATATGGGGGATCCAGACCTGTTTTTGAAACCCAAACCTATTCATTCCCTAGTGGAGGATCCAGACCCTTTTACCCGACCCTAATTCCCCCTAGTGGGGGGATCCAAGACCTCCTGACCCCCACCATTAATTCCCATAGTGGAGGATCCTGACGGTTCGACCCCACTCTTACATTTTCCCCTATTGGGATCCCAGACCTTTCCCCGACCCCGACCCATACATTCCCCCTAGTGAGGATCCTAGACCTCCCGACCCCGACCCATTTCATTCCCCTAGTGGAGATCCTGACCTGTCTGCCCCACCTCATTACATTCCCATATTTGGGGAAACCAGACCTTCTAACCCCCCCA
>JAODAL010038741.1:0-38834 GCA_025379985.1 Phyllomedusa bahiana
TGGCCCTTATTCTGTAAGATGCTGCAGTTTTAGAGCATTTACCCCTCAAATCTTATTCATGAGCAGGTGTTAGCTCCGCCCACCAAAGGCTAGAAACAGCAGGTCTGACACTAGCTTGTTCTGTCTTCAGCCAGGGGGACAAAAACTATGTGACAGGTTCTCTTTAAGTACCTGTAATGTTAATCTCTGCCCAATCCTTTTAAAAGTTTCCTGCTCTAATTAATAGGACCCACACAAAAAACTTGCTCAGCATCATGTGTGTCTTGAATACTGTACCACCCAGCATAGACTTGTACTGCTGTATCTTCAGACTGGATCTAATATTACAGGTGCACTGTAGTTCTAAAAATTGTCATGCAGACATTAACAGTTTGCAGCAATTTTAACCAACAGTGTTGCAAACGCCCAATGAGGCCTTAAAACATATAGTGCACATTTAATGCGTTTTTTTCTCCTTTAACATTTTCTCTTTAAAAATCCACCCCTAACACCAAAAATCCACAGCACGATCAGGAAATTCAATGCAACGCTTGATCTATGGCCGTAAGGTAGAGAAAAACAAGAGTTCCCTCTCACATGTTAAATCACAAGACCAATAATGTTTTAAAGGCTTAAATTTAAAGAAAAAAAACAAGAACACAAACAAATACGAATCAGCTAGTTTATCGCTTTGACAGTGGTTTAAATGTGTTTCTACACAAATAAATCAACTAAATACTTTACATAGAGACATGCACGAAAAGATATTCCTTATACATCATAAAACTACTAAATCTTAGTGCATTTATTTTTAGTGTTAACAATTCATGATCAATCAGGAAAATTGTGAAGAGGACCCAAAAAGGTAAGACTCTCAAAGTGACTTACTGATATAGACTAGCAATAATGCACTAAAGAAGAAAGAAAAAAGGTGGACACTATGAAGATGCCCATTCCAAAAAATGAGTATACAAGATGCACAACATTTTATTCTATCCCCATAAAAACAATTAAAAACAAAATGCTGCTCTTTTAAATTGGTATTACATTGTTCTTACGTGGATATAATAAAGTGCCGTGATCTATTTTTGTAGATTAACAAAAATTCTTTTTAATATGCATCTTTATATAACGTCCACCTTTTTCTCCTCGGTTTTGGTGCATTATTTATTGTTGGGACATTTGCATTATATTATTTGGTGTAGGAGAGACCACCTGGCCTCTTTTTCTTTTCATTTCTGTATGCTTCACCTTAGGATATGAGAACACCACTTTAAGGCATGTCCCCACTGCACGGGTTTTCCGTGGGGCGGCTTTTCTCTGCCCTCCCCTTCCACATTGACATGCACAATCTTCCATCCGGTTTTCGGACGTAATGTGTGCATGTCAATGTGGAAGGGGAGGGCAGAGAAAAGCCGCCCCCCCCCCCCACCCCACCCCACCCCCCTTCCCCTCCCTCCGACCGCTCGTATCCCATCAGACTAGCCTGATGTAAAATTTTCTGCAGAAGTCTGGATTGCTCATATTGCATTATTATCTCCCACTATACTGGGGATGTCTACCACAGTGATTTTCTGAATAAATGTAATCCCTTTTCACTAAGCTTGAGGAGTGCTGAGGTATTTCTTCTGATCTCCTGACAAACTAAGGCCTGGTCCACGTCTGTTCGGAGGTTCCATTCAGAACCGCCATCACAATTTGAATAACTGAAGTCATGGTCCTATGGGGCCGTGTGTTTTGTTGTGAATGGATCCCATGGCTTCAGTTATTCAACCTCTGCGATGGAGGTTCTGAATGGAACCTCCGACAGAGATGTGGACCTAGCCTAAGGAATGCTAGATACAGAACTGATTTTCTAGCACAACCATCCATTATTGGTTTCCCATGTAAACCAGAAGTTACAAGTGTGTGATTACTTAAAACAGAAACCTGCCCAACTGGCAGAAGTGGTCCAAACATCGCCCATTAACACCTTTTAGATTGACCCAGAAAGCCCCTCAGTATGCCCTGAATTAGCATTATTGAAGCAATGTAAACAAGCCTGGTCCCTTTTCCTCTGACTGGGCAAGTGTCCGTTAGGCTATGTTCACCCCCACGCTTAAACTGGGACTTTCCTCACCCAGTATTTTGTGCCTTACTGCCTAATTACTGGCGAAATCCCGTCCCAGTCATTACGGTAATCCACATTTCTCATAGAGAACTATGGATTAGCGTCTCCTCCTCCCCACTTGGACAATACGCCGAGCAGGAAGAATATGACATGGTCAATGTTCACTTAGCGTATACGCGCCAATGATAACGAAAGTCTAGGGGCTTGGCGCTGCGTAATGCGTGGCGAAATAACATCCTGCAATACTGCCGTGTGAACATGAGCCTTTGGCAGACCCACACCAACCTCAGGCGTATGTTGTGCAGTGCCTGACATTAAAGGCTATGGCCACACAAGCAGTAATTGGCGGACTATTTCACCACACCCTAAGTAACGGCGGGGGAGGGCGAGGTGGCCGCAAGCCCCGCCCCCATAGACATGCATTATTCTCTTCGGCACATATTCTCCATGAATAATTTACTGTCATTTCTACTTCTCCCCCCCGCTCGCCTTATTGTGCGAGCGGGGAGAGCGAGACGTAATCCATAGCTCTCTGAAAACTGTGGGATTACCGTAATTACTGGGGCGTTTCTCGCCCCATATTTAGCGCAGTGTAACGCAAAATATGGGGCGAGATACGTCCCAGTTTAAGTCTAAATGTTTAGGGGTCGACAGTCCAGTAGCTGCATGCAGATGAAACCACATGTGCACCCAGCTGCCAAAGGCCGAACAAGTTTGCTAATCAGAAAGTTATATCACTGACAATGTTATGCAGCGTTGGAGGCATTCTCTTGTCTACTAGACCATGGAACCTGTAGGCCTCGTTCACACGGCTTATTTCGGAATGGATTTGCCACCGTATTTACGATCGTAAATCCGCTCCGAAATCAGTTTGAAATAGGTTGCAGGCCATTTAATATTGGTTTTAAAAGGGAAATACGTGTCGTCGTTAAGACGACACGTATTTCCGTGCCATATTGCCGCCGCGGATTTGCTCGCCACAATACAGCTGGAAAAACAATTAGCGTGCCAGATTTGGCGACTAATTCACCCCATATAATAAATGGGGATTGCAAATCTGTCTCAAAATACAGTCCACACTTATTCACACAATTACATCAGAACGTATTTACGATCAGAAATCCGACGTAAATAAGTTCTGAAATAAGCCGTGTGAGAATAGCTGTATACATGTTACGGATTTGTACATGTAAAGGATGTGTAAAACACACTATAATTAATAAATAGATCCAGAGATTATCAGAGATTCCACAAATGTAATAAAACTTCCAAATGGCTGATAAATAATTCACAAGTCTTCATCACTTATTAATCTAGTTACATAATTTATATATACAAAAGGTAGGTGCAGACATTACATTTTCTTTTAAACCGGACCCATTACACGACTTTTGTATGTGAAAAGTAGATTCTTACACAATTTCAATTAAAGTACTTTCCAGCCTGGATAAAAAAGGAAGTAGTCTCCTGAAGGCCTTTTTCATAAAGGTTAGAGGGGGATGGGGGTTGATATATTGTCGAACCAACCACGACCACTATGTCCAGCCAAAACTGCAAACCAATGGACAAGAACTTCTAGGTATTGATGTGATTACGCCTATCTAGCATACCAGGAATACAATTGTTCTAAGAATATATTAAAGATATTTGACTCAATTCAAGAGGAGACGCAAACAGTATAAAATTTAAATTGTAATATAACCATATAAAAAGCATAACCAGAATATTGAAAAGACCATTAGAAATATGAAACTTGTAGTTTCCAGTTTCCCAGAACCTGTGGAGCACTCTCTTTTCTATATGATCAACAGAGTTAAAGGCCAAATTCCTTATGTGGCTCAAAGGAACCACATCAGGGAGACTTTACACTTAGCAGAAATTACATACTTCATGGTACCAAAGTAAAAGGATATCAATCAATGGCGCGCTAATAAAAATCACAAATTCAACTGTGTCTCAGGCAATAAAATGAATTCATCTTCAAACTATAATGCATTCTGTCCAAGTTCTGGTTTTCTACAGACCTTATTCGATGGAACACATTCCCATTTGGAGCAGATACCCCATAAGTAACATTCCTCCAAAGATAGGCAGAGCATGCACATCTTCAATGAAGACGTAAATAGGAGAAAGGGTATCGACTGCAAATGTGAACATGCTCTGATGAAAACGTCTGGACTGAAATATCCCGAACATGGAGAATGATCTGATGGACATCGTTATGTAGTTAGTATGGTTGAGAAACGACCTATGTATGTGATTCGATTGCCAGAGGTAAAACAGGATACTTCATTTTGTAGAGAATTTATAAAATACATCTGTATTTCTGGAAGTGAAATTGATCTAATTCTACTTAGAACAAGGACTCCAAGTCATCAGCTGGCACCCATATGATATTTGGGAGTCCATAAGATAAAGAAGGTATTTTTCTTTTTAGCTCACCAGAAGAGAAATGAGAGTAGATCCAAGGTCCTCATGTAACTCGTGTCGCTGGTGTACGGAAAAAAGCCATCGCACTACGGATGTATCCAAGAATGGTCACAAAAATTGGGAAAGGGGTATTCCAGCACTCACTGTTCATAGTTGTTTTTTTATTTTATCAGTGAGTGCTGGAATATCCCTTTCCCAATTATTTTGAGATTGCAGACACATCCAGTACATGGTACCTGCTACTAGGATCTCTCCTCTATGTTACAGAGAATGCACACGACAGAGGCCTTCGTATCATGCCTGGGGGCCTTGCCCTCAAGTACACACATTTTGGAGCCAAGTTTATCATTTTAATTTCTACAATTGCTTATGGCGACTTGAAAGAGGTTTTCTGGTATTTTCCAAAACTCTGTACCAACCAGTCCAATAAACATATAGAAAGCCCAGCAGCACAAGATAATGGAGAACGGGAAGCACCCTCTCTAACCCCTGACTCCAAAGGATAAAGACCTTTGTTAAGGATGACATGCTGCATATCCTTGGCTGTTATGGAGGCATAAAAAAAAAAAAAAAAAGTGTTTTTGCCATTTTTGTGGTCTCGTTTTTCTTCTACTCTGTACCAATCAGGGATGGGCTAACATAGAAATGTAACCATTACTCACCTTGATCACTGCCACCATCCCCCATAAGTCCCCCAGCAGTCATGTCCATCCCACAAATGACTGTGCAGACTGTCAGCAGAAGTTGCATACCGTACATGACTTCAACATCTACTGAAGCCAAAAACTGGCTGCACAGCCACCGGTCGAATGCTTGTAGGACACAAGAGCTCTGATGGCGACTGCATGGGAGGCAAATACTGCTCGTTTTCTTATATAGGGTTCAAAAAAATCTCTATAAAGTTGGAGAGGTTTAATAAAATCTGTACTCAATGGATCATGCGGAATCCTAATTATATAGCGGATATAAGCAACCAGTCTCATCTTAATACCCAGCCCCTACTGCCCGTTTTGGTTCTGATGTTCATGCGCCCACTGTAGGCACTAGATCGGGGGTCAGCCTCAGCAGCAGCTGCAATGCACTGTTTCTTCTGACACCTATCACAGCCAGCATTCACTTTTTCACAACCTCTATATCTGTAGAAGTACTAGCCTTCATTTCCCAAGAGCACCATTCACACACTTAGTAGCCAATAATATCCCCTGTATACTTGACAGCCGACAAGGCCGCTGCTTTTAGTCATCGAGCCATCCCAATTTGTCCCTTGTTGCTTCTAACAAATCAATTTCCTCCCCTGCTGCTGAATATACCCCTGACCGGCAGCATCACCACAAGAGGTGTGCGCTAAAAAGAAGGCTGAATCAACTGATAATCAAACATGTAGCACTTTTCTGATACAACTCGTAATTCAAGATTCGTTTGCTGTCAGTGAACCGCTTGTGCTTACACCACACAGAATGGAACCTGTCCCAATATCTCTTCCATCAAAATAATCTACAGTGAACTAAACAGCACCACATCTCAGTGGAGGAGGAAGGCAGGACTGTGTTAGGACGGGCTCCGCGGGCCTGGGAGACTGGGCTCCGCGGGCCTGGGAGACTGGGATCCGCGGGCCTGGGAGACTGGGATCCGCGGGCCTGGGAGACTGGGATCCGCGGGCCTGGGAGACTGGGATCCGCGGGCCTGGGAGAGGTTGAGAACTGGATCCGCGGGCCTGGGAGACTGGGCTCCGCGGGCCTGGGAGACTGGGATCAGGACAGTTGGTCGCCTCTGGATGGACTCAAGAATGCTTCCGTTCACCGATAGTAAACAAGATGGAAACCCCCCCCCCGTTTGGGGGGGTGAGCCGGATATACAGTTATATTAACATTCTATAGGTATGGTTGTAAATGAACTACTTTACAAACCAGCACAGCCGCACAGCAGGGCACCTGGCACAAGGTAGATGCTCTATGGAAACAGCGGGGCACCTGGCACAAGGTAGATCTCTATGAAACAGCGGCACCTGCAACAAGGTCGATGCTCTATGCAACAGCAGGGCAACCTGCAACAAGGTAGAGAGGCTTCTATGGATACAGCAGGCTACCTGGCACAAGGTAAGAGCTCTATTGAAACAGCATGGCCGCTGCATCACAGGCTCGATGGAGAACACGGGTTCACCTGGCACAAGGCTCTATGGAGACAGCGGGGCACCTGGCACAAGGTAGAGGCTCTATGGAAACAGCGGGGCACCTGGCACAAGGTAGAGGCTCTATGGAAACAGCGGGGCACCTGGCACAAGGCTCTATGGAAACAGCGGGGCACCTGGCACAAGGCTCTTTGGAAACAGCGGGGCACCTGGCACAAGGTAGAGGCTCTATGGAAAGCAGGCGGGCACCTGCACAAGGTAGAGGGCTCTATGGAAACAAGCGGGGCACCGACAATTTATAGGCTCTATGGAAACTGCGGGGCAACCTGCACAAGGTATAGGCTTATGTAGTCCGAGCTGGGTCACCTGGCCACAAGGTAGAGGCCTCTATGGAGACAGCTGGCAGGGGCACCTTGGCACAAGGTAGAGGCCTATGGAGACAGCCGGCACCTGCAAAGGTAAATGCTCTAATGGAGACAGCGGGCTCCTGGCACAAGGTAGAGGCTCATGAGACAGCGGGCCACCTGCACAAGGTAAATGCACTATGGAAACATCGTGTCAACTGCCAAGGTAGAGGCTCTATGGAAACAATGCGGGCACCTAGCTACAAGTAGAGGCACTAGGAAACAGCGGGGCACCTGGTCCCACAAGGTATAGGCTCTATGTGAAACAGCGGGTCACCTGCACAAGTAGAGCTCTATGGAAACAGCGGGCACCTGGCACAAAGGTAGAGGCTCTATGAATACAGCGGGGCACCCTGGCCCAAGTAAGATCTCTATGGAAAAACACGGGGCAACCAGGCACAAGTAGAGGCTCTATGGAACATCGGGCAACCTGGCACAAGGTAGAGGCCTATGAAAAAAGCGTGGCACCTGGCACAAGGTAGAGTGCTCTATGTAAACAGCGTGCCACTGGCACAGAGGGCTCTATGGAAACAGCGGGCACCTGGCACAGAGGTAGATGCTTCTGATGTCGACAGCGGGCACCTGCACAAGTAAGGCTCTATGGCAGTCAAGCGGGGCACCTGCACAAGGTAGATGCTCTATGGAGACAGGCTGGCTCCTGGCACAAGGTATGAGCTCTAAGGGGAGACAGCGGGCACCGCACAAAGTAGAGCTCTATGGAGACAGCGGGGCACCTGGCACAAGTTAAGGCTCGTATGGAGACAGCGGGGCACTGCACAAGGTAGAGCTCTATGGAGAAGCGGGCACCTGGCACAAGGTCGAGGCGCTATGGAGACAGCGGGGCACCTGGCACAAGGTAGAGGCGCTATGGAGACAGCGGGGCACCTGGCACAAGGTAGAGGCTCTATGGAAACAGCGGCGCACCTGGCACAAGGTAGAGGCTCTAGGTAAACATCTTGGCACCTGGCCACAGTAAGGCTATATGGAAACAGCGGGGCACCAGGCACAATGTAGAGGCTCTATGAATACCGCGGGCACCTGGCACAAGGTAGACGCTCTATGGAAACAGCAGGGCACCTGGCACAAGGTAGAGGCTCATGGAAACACGGTCACCTGGCACAAGAAGAGCTCTATGAAACAGCGGCACCTGGCACAAGGTAGGGCTCATGGAACAGACGGGCACCTGGCACAAGGTAGAGCTCTAATGGAAAACCAGCGGGGCAACCTGGCACAAGTAGAGGCTCTATGGAAACAGCAGGGCACCTGGCACAAGGTAAGATGCGCTAAGTAACAGCGGGCACTGCACAAGGTAATCTCTATGGAACAAGCGGGCACCTGGCACTGAGGTAGATGCTCTATGAAACAGCGGGGAACCTGGCACAAGGTAAGGCTCTATGAAACACGGGGGCACCTTGGCACAAGGTAGAGGCTCTATGGAAACAGCGGGGCACCTGGCACAAGGTAGAGGCTCTATGGAAACAGCGGGGCACCTGGCACAAGGTAGAGGCTCTATGGAAACAGCGGGGCACCTGGCACAAGGTAGAGGCTCTATGGAAACAGCGGGGCACCTGGCACAAGGTAGAGGCTCTATGGAAACAGCGGGGCACCTGGCACAAGGTAGAGGCTCATGAAACACATGGCACCCTGGCATTAGGTAGAGGCTCGATGGAAACAGCCCAGGGCAACCTGCACTAGGTAAATGCTCTTATGGAAACAGCAGTGCACCTGCATCAAGTAGGAGGCTCTGATGGAAACCAGCGGGGCACCTGCACAAATAAGCTCTATGAAACACGGGGCACCTGTCACAATGTAGATGCTCTATGGAAACAGCAGGGGACCTGGCACAAGGTAGACGCTCTATGGAAACAGCTGGGCACCTGGCACAAGGTAGATGCTCTATGGAAACCTGCAAGGGCACCTGGCAACCAGTAGATATCTCCTATGGAAACAGCGGGGCACCTGCACAAGGAAGGCTGCTATGGAAACAGCGGGGCACCTGGCACAAGGTAAATGCTCTATGGAAACATATGAGCAGTGACAGCAAACTTCTCCTATGTAGAAGGCTAATGAAGCCATGGACCCAGCTGGCAGCAGCAGGCCACAGAAAGTCACTGATTGCAACCTGCTGATGCCACCTGCAATCAGTACTGCCAGGCTGAACCAATAGACTGGTGCAGCCACTTCAGCACACACCCAGCAGCTGGCACACCTGCTCTAGGCAACACCTGGCACTGCAGAGGATGGGCACGATACTCACTGGCGCCTAGAAAGCAGTCCGTGAACCTCCTAAAGCAGCCTTCAGAAGAGGGTCCATTGTCCATGTCTGCCCCCACTGATGGGATGAGGAGAGCGATCCGCAGCAAGCCGCAGGATGGGAGATGGCCGAGGCTCCGGGACTGAGGGCTCCAGCTCCGCTTCTCGCGTCTCTCCTGCCTCCACCCACCACACTTTGTATGCTTCTCTCTGTACTCCTCGCCTTCCTTCTCTGCCGGCGATGATGTGCAGGGAAGAGGGTGGGGTGCAGGCAGCAGTGGGTGGGAGACACTGTATGACAAGGAGAGGGCGGGCTGTGCTTTAAAGGAGGCCGCCGGCGGGACTGAGCGGGTGAGAGCGGGCGAGCGCCTCCCCTACCCGGTGTGAGGGCGGGAAGGCTCGTCCTAATGGACGTCACACAGACCTCCACGTCCCGTCCCCGGGGAGCTGAGCGCCGCACTCTTGTGTACAGGACCTGGATAACACTAGCACAAGCCTGCAGCAGCCCCTGCATGGTCAGGGTCCTGCTAATAAGAGGGATGGAGCGCTGCACTGTTATGTACACTACCTGAGCGGGCAGCTATACAACACTAGCACAAGCCTGCAGCAGCCCCTGCATGGTCAGGGGCAGGGTCCTGGTAATAAGAGGGATGGAGCGCTGCACTGTTATGTACACTACCTGAGCGGGCAGCTATACAACACTAGCACAAGCCTGCAGCAGCCCCTGCATTGTCAGGGGCAGGGTCCTGGTAATAAGAGGGATGGAGCACTGCACTGTTATGTCACTCCCTAGCAGGGCACTATACAACACTAGCACAAGCTTCACAAGCCCCTGCATGGTCAGGGTCCTGCAAAAGAGGATGGGACGCGCACTGTTGTATACAATACAAGAGCCTGCAGCTATACAACACTATCACAGAGCCTGCAGCAGCCCCTTCATGGGGGAGGGGGGCCCTTTTAAAAAGAGGGATGGGCGCCCACTGTTTGTACCCCTACCTGAGCGGGGGAGTAATACAACACAGCACAAGCCTGAGCAGCCCCTGATGGTCAGGGGAGGGTCCGTTAAAAGGGATGGGGCGCCTGTTATTACACTACCTGACGGGGATATACAAACTACACAAGCCGCCACCCCCTGCGGCGGGTCCCGGAATAAAAGGATGGAGCGCCGCATGTTTGTACATACTGAGCGGGCTTTTAAACCCTAGCCAAGCCTGCAGCGCCCCTGCTTGGGGGGGGGTCCGGTAAAGGGGAGGAGCCGTTTTGTACATACCTAGCGGGGGTAAAAACACTAGAAAAGCCTCAGCAGCCCCTGCAAGGTAAAGGGGGGGTTTTAAAAGGGTGGAGCCCGACTGTTTGTTCATCCTGAGCGGACTATACAACACTTAAAAAGCCCGCACAGCCCCTGCATGGTCAGGGGGTCCTGTAATAAAAGGGGGTGAGGGGCAGTTTTGTACCTTCCTGAGGGCTTTAAACAACATAGCACAAGCGCGCAGCCCCTGCATGGTCAGGGGCAGGGCCCTGGTAATAAGAGGGATGGAGCGCTGCACTGTTGTGTACCTTTCCTGGCGGGCAGATATTTTTCAACCTGGGCCAAACCTGCAGCGCCCCTGCATGGTCAGGGGCTGGGTTTCCGGGTTTTTAAGAGGGGGTGGAGCGCTGCCAAATGTTGTGTACCAAAACCTGGCGGGCAGTATACAACACTAGCCAAGGGCCCCAGCTGCCCCCGCTTTGGTTTGGGGCGGGTCCTGCTTAAAAAGGGGGATGGGGCGCCGCACTGTTATGTAACTAATGGTGGGGAGCAAAACAAAAAATAGGGACAAGCCTGCAGGCCCCTGCATTGTCAGGGGCAGGGTCTGTAATAAGAAAGGGGTGGAAACGCCGCACTGTTTTGTACCCCTTCCCGAGGGGGGGCGTAAAACAAAAACTAGCACAAGCCTGCGCGCCCTGCATGGGCAAGGGGGAGGGGGCCTGCTTAAAAAGAGGGATGGAGCCCGCATGTTTTGTACCCCTACCTGAGCCGGGGGAGCCCTTTTTACAACACTAGCCCCCCCAAACCCGCAGCAGCCCCTTCTGGTCAGGGGCAGGGTCATGTTAAAAAGAGGGAGGAGCGCTGCCTTTTTATTTTACACTACCCGAGCGGGCGTAATACAAACTGCCAAACCTTTCCCGCCTGCCCCCGCATGGTCAGGGGCGGGGGCCTGGTAAAAAGGGGGGATGGAGCGCTGCACTTTTTTATACAATACCTGGCGGCAAACTATAAACACTAGCACAAGCCTGCAGCAGCCCCCGCAAGGGGCAGGGGCGGGGGGCCTGGTAATAAGAGGGAGGGGGCGCGCACCCGTTGTTAAAACTACCTGAGCGGGCAGCTATTTCAACCCCTAGCCAAGGCCCGCAGCACCCCTGCTGGTCGGGTCCTGGAAAAAGAGGGATGGAGCACTGCACGTTGGTACACTACCCGGGGGGGGGAGCTATACAACAGTAGCAAAAGCCCCGCCCGCAAACCCTCAAAGGTCAGGGGCAGGGGTTTGGGAATAAGAGGGTTTGGGGCGCCGCACTTTTTATGTCACAAAACCCGAGCGGGCAGCTATACAACAAATTTAAAAAAGCCTGCAGCGGGGCCCCTGCATGGTCAGGGGCAGGGCCCTGGTAATAAGAGGGATGGAGCGCTGCCTGTTTTTGTTCACTACCCGAGGGGGGCGCTATACAAAAAACTTTGACAAGCCTGCAGCAGCCCCTGCATGGTCAGGGGCAGGGACCCGGTAATTTAAGGGGGGTTTGGGGCGCTTGCACTGTTGTTTTAAAAATACCTTTAGCGGGCAGCTATACAACACTAGAAAAAGCCTGCAGAAACCCCCTGCATGGTTAGGGGCAAGGGGGCCCGGGAAAAAGAGGGATGGAGGGGCCCACGGGTTTTGGGACACTACCCGGGGGCAGCTATACCAAAAACAGTTCCCAAATAACCACAAAGTTTTTCAGAAATCCTGTATACTTTTGGAAACATTAGTCCTGGGGAATAAGAGCCCCCTCATGTTATGTAAAACTACCTGAGAAGGTGCGGGTATAACACTATCACAAGCTGGCAGCAGCCTCCGCCTGAGGGTCCTGCCCTACATGGGAGCGTTAGTCCTGGTAATAAGAGGGATGGGAAATGCCCGCATTTGTGTTTTACTCCCCGAGCGAATGGCTGGTAACAATATCAAAGGGCTGCGCCCGCCCCCGCATGGCCCGGGGAAATGTCCTGTAATAAAAGGGGGTGGAGCACCCACTCTTGTGTTTCACTACCTGGTGGGGGAGCTTTTTAAAACCTGGGTAAGTCCCCCACCCATTTGTCTACGAACCCTTTCCATACATGTGAGCCCTTAGTTGGTAATAAAAAAAAAAAGGGATTTGGGGCGCCCCCCTGTTGTTTTACAGGCCTGAGCGGGCCGGCCCGGATTAAAAACTATCCAAAACTGCGCAGCCCCTTTCATGGTCAAGGGCAGGGTCCTGGTAATAAGAGGGATGGATTACTGCACTGTTGTATACAAAACCCGGCAGGCCCCTGGGATAAAGGGTAGGGGGATATTTGGGTTTTACCATCCATCAAAAAATTTAAAAAGTGCATTGTTTGGCGGGATACGTTTGGGCATCTATTTTTTTTTTACCCAGCCCTTTTTTATTGGCTGTTTTTGTTTTCCCTTTTTTTTGTTTTGGGTAAAATTTGTGTTTTAAAATTTTATGCGGTTTCAAATTTTTTCGTTTTGGGAACATGGGCCAAAACATTTGGATCCCTTTTCCTTTGCAATTTTTTGTAAAAAAAAGTATACTGTAACGTATACTTTTTTTCACTTGAAAAAGTTCGCGTCCTTCCAAACCTTTTTAAATTTAAAAGCAAAATTTGAAGGGAAAAAAAAATTTTAAAAAAAGACCCTAAGCCCAATGCACATAGCACATCGTCAATTCAGTGGGCAATGAAAACCTTTTTGCATCCTTTTTCCCTTTCCTTTTTGAAAATTTTCCGTCATCCTTTCAAAATAAAAGGGAGGGGGGCACTGAGCCCTAACACTTTTCACAATTTTTCCACCAGCCCTTGCATGATCAGGTGCAGGGTCCTGGTAATAAGAGGGATTGAGTGGCGCACTCTTGTGTACTTTTGCAGAGCAAGTGGCTGTATATCACAAGTCCCACCATAGTCTGCAGCGCCCCCCCCCTGATGGGTGCAAAGTTTGTCAAACATGGGGGCATTTGTCCTTTGGGAAAAAGAGGGATGGGTGTACACTCTTTTGTTCCACCTGAGCGGCGTGCATATTTGTGCTATCACAAGAAAACCCTTGTCTGCAGCAGGCCCGCAAAGATTTAGGGCAAAAAGGGCCTGTCCATGGGAGAATTTTTTTGGTAATGAGAGGGGGAGACCAGTGACGCACTCTTGTGTACACTACCTGAGCAGGTGGGTGTTAAACCCTGCTATAATTTTCCAGAACTCTCCAACCCTAGGGCTGCAGCAAATTTTCACAAGATCGGTCTTTCGTCCCATCACAAAAAGGAAAACTTTAGCTTGGTTTTTTAAAAGGGGGCTGGGGTGCTTTCATCTTTTGTACACATCTGGCAGGCCTGTATAACGTGCTATAATATCACAAGTCTCCACCATGGGCTGCAGAAGCCCCCACATGAAATTGTGGAAAGGGGTGCTGCCACACATGGGGAAAATTTGTCCTGGCCCCGAAAAATTTTTCTTGGGGTTTTGGCAGGAAAAAAAACATTTTCTTCATTTTGCTGTAATATTAGAGAAATACCCTACACAGTAGCTTGTGTATTGTGCCAGTCTCATCCCAGGAAACATCTCAGCCCCCCCAGTTACTTGACAATTAGTTTGCAAGGGTTTTGTGTTTATATGTATTACGACTTTTATGTTTAAATAGGTTCTTGGCCGGGGAAAAGTCTTTAATACGAATGTATTGTTTGGGGTTTTCCATGCCGGGGCTGTCCCAAGCAGTTACATTACATGTGCAGATCAATACTTGGTTTTTTTAAAGGGCTTTAAAATTGGGAAATTTTTCATCTTCTTCCCCACCCCCCTTAAAGTATGTTTTACACTGGAAAAATGTGAACAAATCCTTTCCCCAGCCTTTATCCCAGTTTGATTTTTCCAAAATAGGGCTAATGCCCAAAAGTATGCTTTACATAGGGCTTTTTGTTTAGGTCTTAAAACTTTTAAAGTTGCCCATAACAACCATCCAAGTCCCCCTTTTAATTTTTTTATTGTGCTCTGAAAAAATGAAAAGGGAGTTTGATCGGTTTTATGGGCAAAAAAAGAACGTCTTTGGGCTTTAGACCGTTTTCAAAACAGTCCCCCATAGTGATGGGAAAAGGAAAAATCAAACAGGGTAAGAGCAGAAGTTTCCCCAGATTTCATGGAAAGATACATGAAGGGAAAAGGTTCAAAAAGGATTACGTATTTATATATTTTTCATAACCTTACTCATAAAAAAATTAATGGAAAAAAAAAGTGTTTATTTCAACATGTCCTTTTAAATTAGGGCCCACTGTAGCATGTGTCTGTGTACACATATTTTGTGTGTTTGTGTTTTAAACATATTTATGTGTTTTTATTTTTACATAATTTTTTTTGGGTTTTTTATATTTTTACAAAAATTAATTTTAATCACCAATCTTTTCACTAAATTTTTTTTCTCAATTTGTTTTTTATTTTTTGGAAAAAACCTTTTTATATACAGTTCTGCCATATTTATTTATTATTTATATATTTGCGTGTGTATATATTTTTATATATATAACACACACACTTTATTTTGTTTATTTTTTAGTTTAAATACTGTAAACCGCCCACTATATATTTATATTTATATTACATTTTCTTATATATATATTTGGTGGGCGTGTTTTTTTTCCCAATACTAAAAATTAACATAAAGGTGTTTATTTGTGTGTAAAAATTTATAGGGGGAAAGTGTATTTTATTTAATTTAAAATTTATATATTAGTAAGTGTTTTTTTTTTTTAAATAAATACTAAAAATTGAAAAAACAATATGTAGTGTTATAATGTGGGTGTTGTGTATATATATATTTATATATTTATATATATTTAAATTATTATTTTTTATTTATACTTCCGAAAAAAAAGCAGCACTCCTCTTTTAATAAAGTAGAGGGTTTTGCCAGCGGTTTTAAACCCGGGTTTCCAAAAGGGGGCTTCAAAATTTTGGGGGCCCGTTCCCAAAGGGGCTTTTTTGCCGCGGTTTTTGGCCCCGTTTTCCCGCGGGGATTTCGCTTCAATAGGGCGCCAATCCGTCGGAATTTTTTTCGGTAATCCACTGCTCTCATAGAGAACAGGGGGATTCCGTCGCCCCTCCCCGCTCGGCAAACCGCCGCGGGGGGGGGGGAAAAGGAATTGCACATTATTTACGGGCGGGACGCCCCAAAAAAACAATGCATTGTCGGGGGGGGGGGCCGGGAGCGGCGCCCCCACGCGCTCCGGCCCCCCCCGTCCCGCCCCGTATTCGGGGATTTGTGCGTTTCAATACGGCGCACAAATCCCGGTGAAAAGCCCTGTGAACCCCGGCCTTATACACCAAAGAAAGTCCCGGGGAAATCCAGGGTTGTGAAAAAGAAAATTGTTTTTTATTTTCCCCCATGCCAATAAAATGCGACGTTTCAACCCCCCCCCCTTTTGGGTTGTAAAAGGCCCCCAGAGGGGGGTTTTAAAAGTCGCACTTTTTTGGCCTTTGGGGGAATAAAAAAATCTTCTTATTCAAAATACCTGGGGGTGCCCGTGGACTTTCTTTGGTGTTTTATATATATATTTATAAAATAAAATTTATATTTTTTATATATTTATATATTTATATTAAAATTTGTATGTACTATAAATTTAAAAAAAATATAGGTATGGATTTATTTAATTTTTATTTTATAAAATTTTATTTATATATATTTATATATATTTATTTATATATATATCGGGGTTTTTTACGGGGGCAAAATAGGAAGCAAAAAAAATTTTGTGTAAAGGAAAGTGCATATAAATTATTTATATATCCCCCGCCCTTTTGTCTCCCCCCCTTTTCCCTTTTAAGTCTCGTGGACTTTGGGCTTCTTTCCTTCCATAGCAGTGTGTTATTTGGGTTATTGTTTTTTTTCCCTTTTTTATGTTCCTCAAACCCTTGTGCAAAAAATTTTATAATTTTTTATATATATTTTATATTTATTTTATTTTTATTTATATTTTTTATTTTTAATAATGTATTTTTTAGTAAAGCAGGGTTTTAAAGTATTAAAATATTGTTTCTCTTTTTTTTAGTATTGGGATATTTAACCCCACACTGTATATTTATTTATATTTATATATATGTGTGTGGTTTTAAAGGGGTATTTATATAAAAATTTTTCAGAAAACAAAAACAGGGGTGTGTGTGTTTTATATACATATTTTTTATATTCACTTTGTTTTTGTTTCTCAATAGTATTGTATATAAATATACACACTATATATATTTTTGGGTGTGTTTTTTAAAAAGCAAAAATACAAATATAGGGACAATATATAGTGGGTGTGTTTCCTGAACAGACATGAAATAGATCTTTTCCTTTCCCTTTCTTTCTATGTAAACACATTTGTGAAATTTGTATATTTTTGGGACAATTAAGTGTGTATATATGATCAAAAGATGCTTAAATTTCCTGAACAGACATTAACTAGAGCTTTTCCTTTCTCTCTATAGACACACATATTTGTGCATCTGCTTATTTTAGAGAAAATATCAGTTTTGTTTGAATATAAAATTTTAGATACTATATCTGTTTTTGTGTAAATCTATTTTTATGTATACACACATATTAGATATACATATTCACACAAATCGATAGCGCAGCGGTAGACTAGAGGCACGTCCATTTTACCTGAGGTCCCTCGGCAGAGGGTGGATCTATTTCCTTTATCTCTCTATGTTTTCTTTTCGAGCCAGTTTTTTACTTTGTATTTTTAGTATTTTTTCTAAACTAGAATCAATTGCCATATTTTGAAGTTAATCTTACTTTCATTTTCTACATAGGTTTTTTTTAAATGATAAAACTTTAGTTATCTGCTTAATTAATCCAATCAAAAAGTCTTTGTGTATTTTTCTGATTTTGTATAAATGTGCCACAAAGGTTAGGTAAAAAAATAATCTATATATTTTTGTCTCCTCCTTTTAACATCACAGAAAATGAGATCGGATTGCACATCTTATCTACTGTAAATAGCACTTATCGATTCTAGGTAAGATGTCCTCATCTGACACCTTCTTCTGGAATATTAGTACATTTCGACACTACGTCCAATACACGATCTTCAGCTTGGAAACTACGAGGATTTGGTTTTCTATGTATTTACTGCAGGAGCTTCCTAAAATAAGAGAAATCAGATGGACTGGAGGAAAGGAAGAGGTGAACAGTGATGGGAGATGCAATGGAAATCGCAGACACGTATGCTTCAATGGCAAAGGAAAGCACCGTTTTATTACTGGAACAGGTGAAGGTGAAAGTTCTGCAACAAGGTTTTAATGAAGGGGCAGGATGGGCTTGTATATAGAAAGTCCCAGCGCACTCAGATGTTATAAAGTTACAGCCAGTAACACATCCCCTATCATTTATTACTATGGAATATAGATTTGTGTCTCTAGAAATAGCATTGTACTTCTGCACTAGGGATCTGCGTGTATAGAAATGTCCTAATACACTGCAGTCATTGGAATCACGGCATTTCTGAGCAGGATAGAAGGCAGCACTGGAAACCAGGGGAAGGTAAGGACAGAGCAGCTTCACTCTCCCATCAGACAGAAAGGAAGTGACAGGTTAGGGTTACAGAGCTCACAACTACTGGGCAGCATTATACACAGCTATACAATCCCATTCTAAGATTCAGCTGCAGCAATGTTATTTCCCACTGACCTCAGGAGAAGGCAGCTCCTGCTCTCCTAGTGCTGTGATGATGAATGATAGCTTGCAGAGTGACTTTCCACACAGGAAGCATTTGTACTTACACCATCTTGTAGACAAACAAATATACTGCTGCCTCTAGGAAGGTGACCAGCACCATACATTGAAACCTACACAGAGATGAAGGATGCCCTGCTCTCTACAAAAGTGACCAGTACCTTATATTGATACCTACACATTTAGATGAAGGATGCCCTGTTCTCTAGGTAGGTGACCAGCACCTTACATTAAAACCTACACATAGATATGAAGGATGCCCTGCTCTCTAGGTAGGTGACCAGCACCTTACATTAAAACCTACACACAGAAGGATGTCCTGCTCTCTAGGTAGGTGACCAGCACCTGACATTAAAACCTACACATAGATATGAAGGATGCTCTGCTCTCTAGGTAGGTGACCAGCACTTTACATTGAAACCTACACATAGAAGGATGTCCTGCTCTCTAGGTAGGTGACCAGAACTTTACATTGAAACCTACACATACACTACAGTTCAAAAGTTTGGGGTCACCCAGACAATTTTGTGTTTTCCCTGAAAACTCATACTTTTATTTATCAATTGATTTGAAAAAAGAATAGAAATATAGACAAGACATCTACAAGTTTAGAAATAATAAGTTTTATTAGAATTATTAATTTTCTACTTCAATCTTTGCTTTCATCAAAGTATGCTCACATTTCAGCAATTACATCATTGCAGACCTTTGGCATTCTAGCTGTTAATTTGCTGAGGTAATCTGGAAATCTGGAGAAATTTCACCCCATGCTTCCAGAAGCCCCTCCCACAAATTGGATTGGCTTGATGGGGACTTTTTGCGTGCCATACGGTCAAGCATGACATTTTAATTTGTGATTTCTCACCTCTTTCTACAGTGTCACCCGCTGCAGAGGGTATCACAAGTAAACCTTATATGTTTTATGTCCATCGGATTAGGGATGACTGCCCAAGTAGGATGTTTTGGATCCCTTATTGGAGTTAGTAAATCACTGTATATATAAGGTTCCCCTGTTAATAGGTGGTGTTCCACAAGACTTGATAATAGAAAAGGAGTTATTCCTTCACAATTAGAAAGGGATAAATTGAGAGGTTAGAAATCAGGTTTTTAAATAGTGTGTATAGAGGTTAAGTGTTATACATAATAAAAGTTACATTTTACTGCTTTATAGATTGAGAACTGATAGAGTTTGTTTGCCTATGGCAAAATAGTAAATATACGGTCAAGCTGCTCCCACAACAGCTCAACAACTTGATATCTGGTGACTGAGCTGGCCACTCCATATACCAGCTGCCTGCTTCTTCCCTAAAGGCCATGTTCACACGGCTTATTCTGGGACATAATTCAGCCCGTAATTACGCATCGAAGTGCGCCAATTACGGGCTGAATCCGTCCCAGTAACTACGGTAATTCACAGTTCTCATAGAGAACTATGGATTACGTCTCCTCTCCCGGCCCGGCGAATCTGCCGGGCAGGGATATAATTGACAGGTCACTTTCTAGTGGCGTATACGCGCCGCTAGCAATGACTGTCTATGGGCCGGTGAAGTGCCGGCCCCCCGCTCGCTCCCACGCTCCCGCCCCACCCCGGCCACGCGGCGTAATTGCGGGGCGGAATTACGCCCCGCAGTTAAGCCGTGTGAACATAGCCAAATAGTTCTTGCATAATTTGGAGGTGTGCTTTGGGTCATTGTCCTGTTGCAGGATGAAATTAGATCCAATCAAGCGCTGTCCACAGGGTATGGCATGGTGTTGCAAAATGGAGTGATAGCCTTCCATTTTACCTTGTACAAATTTCCCACTTTACCAGCACCAAAGCAACCCCAGACCATCAACTTACCTCCACCATGCTTGACAGATGGTGTCAGGCACTCTTCCAGCATCTTTTCAGTTGTTCTGCGTCTCACAAATGTTCTTGTGTGTGATCCAAACACTTCAAACTTCGATTTGTCTGTCCATAACACTTTTTTCCAATCTTCCTCTGTCCAATGTCTATGTTCTTTAGCCCATATTAATCTTTTCCTTTTATTAGCCAGTCTCAGATATGACTTTTTCTTTGCCACTCTGCCCTGAAGGCCAGAATCCCGGCGTCGCCTCTTCACTGTAGACGTTGACACTGACGTTTTGCAGGTACTATTTAATGAAGCTGCCAGTTGAGGACCTGTGAGGCATCGATTTCTGAAACTAGAGACTCTAATGTACTTGTCTTATTGCTCAGTTGTGCAATAAGACAACTTCTCTTTCTACTCTGGTTAGAGCCTGTTTGTGCTCTCCACTGAAGGGAGTAGTACACACCGTTGTAGGAAATCTTCAGTTTCTTGGCAATTTCTCGCATGGAATAGCCTTTATCTCTCAGAACAAGAATAGACTGTAGAGTTTCACATGAAAGTTCTCTTTTTCTGGCGATTTTGCAAGTTTAATCGAACCAATAATGTACCATTAGAGCACTGGAGTGATGGTTGTTGGAAATGGGCCTTTATACACCTATGTAGATATTGCATTAACAACCAGACGTTTGCAGCTAGAATAGTCATTTACCACATTAACAATGTATAGAGTGTATTTCTGATTCATTTAATGTTAGCTTCATTGAAAAAACATGTGCATTTCTTTCAAAAATAAGGAAATTTTTAAGTGACCACAAACTTTTGAACAGTAGGGTAGATATGAAGGATACTCTGCTTTCTAGGTAGGTGACCTGCACCTTACATTAAAATCTACACATAGAGGTGAAGGATGTCCTGCTCTCTAGGTAGGTGACCAGAACATTACATTGAAACCTACATATAGATATGAAGGATAATCTGCTCTCTAGCTAGGTGATCAGCACCATACATTAAAACCTATCATATAGGTGAAGGATACTTTGCTCTCTAGCTAGGTGACCTGCACTATACATTAAAACCTACACATAGATATGAAGGATGCCCAGCTCTCTAGGTAGGTGACCAGCACCATACATTGAAACCTACACACAGAGAAGAAGGATTCCCTTTTCTCTCTAGGAAGGTGATTACAACCTTACATTAAAACCAACACAAAAAGATGAAGGATGCACTACAGTAAAAAAGATAGTGGTGATTGAGGTGCTGACAAAAAAGGGAAAAAATGCAATGTTACAAAAAGAGCCAGAAAAGAAAACACAATAAACATGATTGTTAAATACTGGACATGATTTATATTGAAAACATATTGTTAAACATGACAGAGCACATGTGGTGTACGTATAACCAGATGATATCTGAGGGCAGTAAAAAGTAGTTTACAGCACTGTGTCAATTTTCTGTCAGTATACAGTATGTTTTATAAAATAAAATCAGTTTATCAAGTGCAGTGGTCAAGTGCTCTCAAAGATGTGGGTGTGCTCGGACCCAGCGCTGATTGACAGCTTCCCCCTTTGCTTAGTAATAGGAAGGTAGCTTCCATTGAGTGGCAGGAGGGCAGGATTAACCAGCAACTCATGAAACAAGGGGGCCAGGCTCACACAGTGCTCAGCTCGTGCTGCACCTGAAACTGTGATTTTATGAAGATTACTGCGTCTCTATAATCAGGGTGTCTGCCATTACATCATTAACATATACTTGTAGGGTGCATTAGGCCAAGATTGATTGGTCCCTGGGATAATTTTTTCACCAATTAACAGTAATTGCTTGGTTTTATTTTGAGTGAAACATTATACATGATATTTGTTTGAAGTTTTTGATTTTATGGTTTGTGTCATGTGAGGAACGAAAAGAGTCTAGTAAATTTAGTATAGTGTAAATGTAGTACACATGTCAAAAATGAGATTGAATTCAGTTCACAACAAATGTGGGTGGATTTTGCAACAAAGTCTAGGCTCATATACATTAATAAATCTGCCCCAATCTTCTTTCTTAAAGAGTGGGGGTGAGTTACAAAGAGTGGTTTAAGTAAATTTAGCCTAAAGCTTGGTTTATGATCTGCTAGATATATCACTGAGGTGCACACTGATAGATATGTCAAAGATTTGGCCTTAATAAATT
Organism: Phyllomedusa bahiana; assembly: GCA_025379985.1. Taxonomy (NCBI): domain Eukaryota; kingdom Metazoa; phylum Chordata; class Amphibia; order Anura; family Hylidae; genus Phyllomedusa; species Phyllomedusa bahiana. The sequence goes on from JAODAL010038741.1 coordinate 22,281, forward strand.
CAACATCTCCTGATAATAAGTAGCCACATGTGCTTTGCTGGTGGACACTAAGGGCCACATGTATGAAAACTGTCTAGGTCTAAGACATTCTTTGCTGCCCATAGCAACCAAATCAGAGCTCTCTTTTCATTTCATGTAATGAAAGGGGAGCTCTGACTGGTTGCTATGGTCAACAAACAACAATCTTAGACCTTGACAGTTTTCATACATGTCTCTCATAGTAGTTAGCCATGATCAATGTATTCAGCGGCTTGTGTTCAATATCCTTGCAGGGCCATTACAGGGGAAAAGCAGACCCTTTTAAAAATTCTGGAAAACTACTTTGTGGAATAAGTATTCAAACAACCCCTCTAGATGCCTCATATAATGTTCTTTTTTTATAATAAATGCTAACATTAATTTGCAAAAAGCAACCATTATGATAGCCATTGTATTTAGCCAATTTAGGTCAATATACATTATGATATATTATAGTCAAACATTAAATGTTACTGAAAAACATTGCCAGATGCTTCTTAATACCTAAAGTGTACCACATTTAGTAAGCAAGGGTTGCAAGAAAAAATGAGATGACTTGATATGCCTTCACATTGTTGATGAATACTCTACTGTACGCTTATATGAACAACCTTCTTCTAGATTTTCATGCTTGAACTACCTGCTCCAGGTTTTGCCACAACATCTCTATTAGGCTCAAATAATGGACTTCACAGCCATTCAGATGTAGACTCGCAGTTGTGTTGCAGACCGATGTCTTGATGCATAACGTAATTACTCTTCAGTTTATGTTCACATGACTAGATAGTCTGTTTAAGAATTTTTGCATACAATGCTGAGTTCATTGGCTCTCCGTCTGTACACCACTAATATGTCTGACTGTTGGTGTAAAGTCACAGAGCTTTAGAAATGTTTTTGTAATGCTTTCTGGATTGCTCTATTTCAACAGCTTTTTTTCATCTGTTCTAGAATTTCCTTTGAAAGGTATAAAAAAGCATAGGAATCCCATAAAAATGTACACTGCACAGTATAAGGTTTTTCTTTTTTAAACTATGGGTTATGGATGCCTCTGTCTAGCATTTACCACAGGCCTATGGTTAGTTAACCTATATGATGCAAGCTTTTCCTGGCAGCTTAGGTGGTGTGGCTGGTGCTTTATTATATTGGTACAAAAGCCTTGTAATGTGTCACTATGGCAGCATTTCTGCACTGTGAAAGGTGCAGTTGATGAAAAACACATCCTGGGACATGTACCTCTGCTCCTGTATATCATAACACAACACGTTAAGGGAAGAACAGGCAGGAAGCCCACACTTAACAAGAGAGCAGTGGCAGAACAAGAACAGACAGCTGATGGGATGCTGTGTCAGTGCTTCTAGTAAATGTATATAGGAACAGGAGGAAGTTCACGTCATAGCAGTTCATCTGTTCTCAGGTCCAGAACACAGCAAGTACATACAATAGGAGGCTAGACTTTTTTCCCCACTCACCAGTGCAGTTGATTGATGACTTTGGCTATGATGGCATCCTTTAATGATGTCTCCATTGGAAGAGTATGGCCTGGGTACTTCTCATTTGTAGTGGAGTTCCATGCAGTATACCTATACAATGGGATAAATTGCAATCTTCTGTTTGAAGTATATGCTGTGAGTCCTCCTGAAGTATACCCCTGACAGAAGGCTCCGAATGTGATATAAACAGGGATTCAGATGACTATCTAACAGATTTTCACTGCTGTTTTTCTCTTCACAATAAGCCATCCAAGTAAAATTCTGCTCTGATTACCAATATTTACAAGACACTCGGTCATGGAATGATTAATGTAGCTCTTGGTTTGGATCCCCATAGCAAAATTGCATCAACAACAGAGCTGGCTTTAGATCTTCCTAGCATTGCTTCAAGCATTGATCTCTCAGCATAAAAATATGTGCTGAAAAGGATTTCCACCAAAAATAGAAATATGGCTAGTTAGTGAACCTGAAGTCAGAGCAACACCAAAGTTTAATTATGTTTCTTCTACTTGCAGAGACATTATCATTGAAAATGCAGCCATACTGGTTGCCACTTTTTCGATTTAACATCTTAGGCTAGGTCTACACAGCACAGTTTTTCCATCAGATTTTCAGCTGATTCAAAATACTGTACAAGTCTGCGCCAAAAACCGAAGGCCCTGCTGTGGTCCAGCAATGTCAAAATGCCGTGGGATTATGGACAGCATTTTAATATTTGCCGTGTAGACCTAACCTTAGACATCAATGGATTATCTTCTTATCTTGAAGGTTATGTACAGCTTTGAAACCCTTTTTATTGTTCTATTTCAGTTAAAGTAAAATCAAAAAATAAGCCAATGCAAATAACTTTGATTAATTCACTGTTAAAGGTTATTCTCACCAAACAATATTTTTATGGTGCAGAGATGATGGCAGTAACTGTGCCAGTGCCATCATGAGCAGGTGACAGTTGAAATGTGTAACAATTATTATGCTTTAATGGTCTGGCATTATCTCTTAAATTTCTATAATCCTGTAAATCCATTGCACTTCTTGTATTGTATAAAATGAGCAAAAAACCTATACATATTTGGTATCGCTGTTATCATAGATACCCATAGATGAAAGCTGATGCTCAGCTACACCCAACAGTGGTTATCATAAAAAAGGAAAACTGCTGCCTCACCAAAAAAGGTAATAGGTAACATGTATGACAAAAACTGTGCAACAAAAAATACTTGTTCTGCAAAAAAAATGCCCTCATACCATTACGTAAAAGGGAAACAAAGAACGATGACTCACAGAATGTGGTAACAAAAGAATAAATAAAAGTTGATTCATTGCAGGGGCTAAAATAGGCCAAGTTCTTAAGTGGTTAAAATATCCTAATATTTTGTGTATACTGCTCCTTATGGAGACGTGTATCTACATGGTTATAGACTATATACAAAATGTGGGTAGATTGCTTCTGCAGTCATACTTCCTTCTATAAATATCCTGCTTTTTGTTAGCTGTTTTGTTGCTCTAATGCCTTATACATTTACTTAAGCTGTTAAGGACAATAATATGGCTCTAAGTCTTTTTAACACCTGGCATTCCAAGAGCCATAACTTTTTTTATTTTTCCAATTACATAGACATATGAGGGCTTTCATTTTGTGGTAAAAGATGTACTTTCTAATGGTGCCATTCACCACGCCATAGAATATACTGGGAAACTGCAAAAAAATGATAAGTGGGGCAAAGGTGAAAAAATGTACTTGCAGGAGTTTTGTTTTTACAGTGTTCAATTTTCGGCATAAATGATGTGTTATCTATAAAAGGATGATCCAATTCTGTATATACCAAATATGTAGGGTTTTCGTTATGTTTTAGTACCATAAAAAAAATCAAACATTTTCTTTATTTCCCCGCAGAGCTATTTTCTATGACCAATAACTTTTTTTGTACTTCTATCTATCGACTTGAGTGAGGGTGCATTTTTGTACTTTTTATTGGTACCAGTTTGGGATACATCCGACTTTTTTGATCACTTTTATTCCAGTTTTTAAGGGACGTGTAATGACGAAAAAACAACAATTTTGCTGTTTGGAGTTTGTTTCTTCTACTGTGGTCAGCGTCTGGGATAAACGTTGTTATATTTTAATAGATTGGACTTTTACGGAAGTAGTGATACCAGTTATGTGTAACTTTTTTATTATTTTTTTTGTAAAATGGCAAAAAGGGGTGATTTGAACTTCTAATTTTTTTTATGCTTTAAAAACTTTTTTCTTGTACACAGTAATATCAAGTCCCCTAAGGGTGCTAGATCACTAAGGGATAAACTGGTATAAACAGTGCAAAATGTTGCCCAAAGATAGCGGTTACAGCACTTCTTGCCTGGGGCAGGAAGTGTTAGAATTGCAGACATGATGGTGATAGAAGCCTTCACAAGGCTTCCAGTCACCATGTTAAACCATGTTCGTTTTACATTCATTTAGACATCGCGGCTGCAAACCGGCTCCATTCCCTACTGTTACCAGAAGATGACAGCTGCAATTAGCAACTGACACCAACCTTCTATGTGGCTGGATTGAGTCTTAGGTCGTTAAGGGGTTAAACATGTAGAGTTTCAGGTTTTGGATGAAAATCCTCTAAAACTGACTTTTTTTCCCTACATTTCTTTGGTAAGTCCCCTTTAAGTAAACATCAGATGGACAGTGATCAATGTAAAGGGAATGAAAAGGTCATGTCTTCCTTGCTACGCTGGGCCTCCTGCAGAGCAAAGAAAATATATGTAATATATGAAAGATAAATTTGTGCATTACTTTGTTAAAACCTCTAAACATTGCATTCATTTTAAAAGAAGGGTCTAAACACTGTAATGTGAACCCCAAGTGTGTGTGGGGAGTATTAGGTTCAGTTGGTAAGGCGAGAAGCCTAGTAGTCTGGGCCAGATTATCACTGGAGCTCCAGGTTCCTTTCTGGCTCATGGAAGCACCACATAGAGTGGGTACAGAAACTATTTAGATCCCTTTCAATTTTTCACTCTTTGTTTCATTGCAGCCATTTGGTAAAAGTTAATTTTTTGGCTCATTAATGTACACTCTGCACCCCATCTTGAAAGGAAAAAAAATAGAAATGTAGGTATTTTTGCAAATGTATTAAACAAGAAAAACTGAAATATCACATAGTCTTAAGTATTCAGACCCTTTACTCAGTATTGAGGAGAAGCACCCTTTTGAGCTACAGCCATGAGTCTTCTTGGTAATGATGAAACAAGTTTTTCACATCTGGATTTGGGGATCCTCTGTCATTCTTCCTTGCAGATCCTCTCCAGTTCCCTCAGGTTGGATGGTGAATGTTGGTGGACAGCCATTTTCAAGTCTCACCAGAGATGCTCAATTGGGTTTAGGTCAGGGCTCTGTCTGGGCCAGTCAAGAATGGGCACATAGTTGTTCTGAAGCCATGGCTTTGTTATTTTAGTTGTGTGCTTAGGGTCATTGTCTTGTTGGAAGATGAACCTTCAGCCCAGTCTAAGGTCCAGAGCACTCTGGAAGAGGTTTTCATCCAGGATATCTCTGTACTTGGCCGCATTCATCTTTCCTTCAGTTGCAACCAGTCGTCCTGTCCCTGCAGCTGAAAAACACCCTCATAGCATGATGCTGCCACCACCATGTTTCACTGTTGGGATTGTATTGGGCAGGTGATGAGCAGTGCCTGGTTTTCTCCACAAATACCACTTAGAATTAACAAAAAAAGTTCAATCTTCGTATCATCAGACCAGAGAATCTAATTTCTCATAGTCTGGCAGTCCTTCATGTGTTTTATTGCAAACTTTATGCGGGCTTTCATATGTCTTGTACTGAGGAGAGGCTTCCGTCGGCACACTCTGCCATAAAACCCCGACTGGTGGAGGACTGTAGTGATAGTTGACTTTGTGGAACTCCTTACTGCATCTCTAGAGCTTAGCCACAGTGATCTTGGGGTTCTTCTTTACCTCTCTCACCCAGGCTCGCTATTGCTTAGTTTGGCTGGACGGCCAGGTTGAGGAAGAGTTGTGGTTGTCCCAAACTTCTTCCATTTAAGGATTATGGAGGCCACTGTGCTCTTAGGAGCTTTGAGTGCTGCAGAAATTCTTTTGTAACATTGGACAGATCTGTGCCCTGCCACAATTCTGGCTCTGAGCTCCTTGGGCTCCAGAGCTCTGCAGACCTCCTGCATTGGTCAGTTCTCACGTCTGCAGAGCTGTCAGCTCCCTCCCAGGCTGCACAAGCTCCTTGTAACCAGACACCTGTACTGGTATAAGCAGAACACCTGCATTGGTGTAAACAGTTATACAAACAGCCTGAAGTGATGAAACAAATGTGAGAAATGCACTCTGCTCCCCCTCATAAGGCAGGAGGTAGAGCAGACTGTATAAGGCTTTGTTTTATGGGTGTGTTATATGAGGGGAGAGTGAATCTAGCAGCTACAGACTCAGTAGTTGCCCAGATCCTTCACATAGGGCTGGGAGAGGAGCATTAGAAGCTCAGATAGCCTCAGACACATAGAAAGCTGGGGCACCTAGTTTCACTTTCAATTTCCACAGCTCAGAGGGGAGTAAGCACAGAGTGCAGGCATGCAATCTCAGCACAGGGGGCATGTCCCATCCAATGGGCATGTCTCAACAGGGCTGAATGAAATATCAGTCAGCCAATCACAGAAAAGGGGGTGTGGCCCGACCCCAGGCTGAAGTTTTAGGTATAGAACACACAGTTTAGCTTATATCTGCTATACTACATGATTGAGGTAATGCAAACCAACTGCAAACGTGCTTATTTTTACTGTCCCCAACAATAGAGATATAGGGCGACATGTATGAAGCTCGCCGGGTCGGGGCGCGCTTTTCCGCTAGATTTCCGGCGAAATCTGCGCCTGATTTATGTCGGGGCCTGGGCGCGCTCATACATCCTATGTAAAGTCCGCCGTGCCTTGCCAGTGTGTTAGGCGCAGTGCGGGACTTAGGCGCAGTGCGGCGCTGCGCCTGAGATTCGCCGCCGGAGGTAGTGCGGTCATCCATGCGGGGAAAAGTCCGCCGCGCCTCGCCAGTGTGTTAGGCGCAGTGCGGGGACTGAGGCGCAGTGCGGCGCTGCGCCGAAGATTCGCCGTCCGAGGAGGTGCACTCGTACATGCGGGGAAAAGTTCCCTGCGCCTCGCCAGTGTGTGTGGGGCACAGTGCGGGGATATGGGCGCAGTGCGGGACTTAGGTGCCGTGCGGGACTGCGCCGAAAATCTGTTCCGATGCGAGACAGGCTGGAAAACAGCGAGAAATCATTCCACATGCGGAGTATAAATCAAAAATCGCCTTTATAAAGGCGTTAAACATTCTCAGAAAAAGAGCTGAAACCTTAAAAATAAAAAATACATAAAACAAAATCACTTTCCAATATCCTAATTCAAGAATTAGGATATAGGAAATTAGCGGGAAATACAGTAATTCAAATTCTGAAAGCTATTCTCATTGGTCGGCATAAACCGGCCAATCAGAATAGGAGCGACAGTGAACCATTAAAACCTATGGAGAACTATTGACCAATCAGAATCAAAGGCGGGACAGTTCAAAATACAGTAAAAATGCAGAAAAGAGCTGATTGGTTGAGCTAGCGGGGGCTTGGCTAGCTCAGCCAATCAGAATAGGAGCGACAAAGACCCATTAAAACCTATGGAGAACTATTGACCAATCAGAATCAAAGGCGGGACAGTTCAAAATACAGTAAAAATGCAGAATAGAGCTGATTGGTTGAGCTAGCGGGGGCTTGGCTATCCCAGCCAATCAGAGCGCGAGCTACTTCTCCCATTGTAGTCTATGGAGAGATCGGCGCCATGCAATCTCGGCTCTCAGCGCCGTGAGGCATGGAGTATGACTAAAAAAAATCATTTTTATTAAGTGTAAAACATTATCAGATAAAGCGCTGAAACCTTCTTAAAAATAAAGCACTTATGGCGCCGATCTCTCCATAGACTACAATGGGAGAAGTAGCTCGCGCTCTGATTGGCCGGGATAGCCAAGCCCCGCTAGCTCAGCCAATCAGCTCTTTTCTGTATTTTTACTGTATTTTGAACTGTCCCGCCTTGGATTTTGATTGGTCAAAACTTCTCCATAGGATATAATGGGTCTTTGTCGCTCCTATTCTGATTGGTCAATAGTTCTCCATAGGTTTTAATGGGACACTGTCGCTCCTATTCTGATTGGCTGGTTTATGCCGACCAATGAGAAGAGCTTAAACAATTTGAATTACTGTATTTCCCGGCAATTCTCTCTATTGCAATTCCTTATGTAGCGCCGGTCTCGGCGACAAACGCGTTGTTAGGGATTTAAGTGCTTTATTTTTAAAGAAGGTTTCAGCGCTTTATCTGATAATGTTTTACACTTAATAAAAATTATTTTTTTATTCATACTCCATGCCGCACGGCGCTGAGCCCCGAGATTGCATTGCGCCCATCTCTCCATAGACTACAATGGGAGAAGTAGCTCGCGCTCTGATTGGCTGGGATAGCCAAGCCCCCGCCGCATTAACCAATCAGCTCTTTTCTGCCTTTTTACTGTATTTTGAACTGTCCCGCCTTGGATTTTGATTGGTTCAAAATTCTCCATAGGCTATAATGGGTCTTTGTCGCTCCTATTCTGATTGGCCGAGATAGCCAAGCCCCCACTAGCTCAACCAATCAGCTCTTTTCTGCATTTTTACTGTATTTTGAACTGTCCCGCCGTTGATTCTGATTGGTCAATCGTTCTCCATAGGTTTTAATGGTTCACTGTCGCTCCTATTCTGATTGGCCGGTTTATGCCGACCAATGAGAAAAGCTTTCAGAATTTGAATTACTGTATTTCCCGACAATTTCCAATATCCGATTTCTTGATATAGCGCCGTTCTAGATTTTTGGAAAGTGTTTTTTTAAATTATGTTTATTTTTGAGGTTCAGCTCTTTTCTGACACTGTTTTCCGCCTTTATAAAGGCGATTTTTTCGGATTCATACTCCTGCTGCACGGAGCGGAGCGCCGAGATTTCTGTCGTGATCTTCTATCTGCTTCCTCGCATGTTCCGCTCTCGCTTCACTTCGCCGCCGCCAGAGCATTTAGACCAAAATAAACTAGGTCTGCCTGTCGGAGCTGCCGAGCGCTGCATTGCGCTGCGCTTTGCCGACTGGCGATCGTACATGCCTCGGGGTTTTCGAGCGCGCCGCGTCCTGCCCCGGAACGCCTACACCACGCCCACACCGCGTCCACTGCCCGCCCCTTCATGCTGGGCGCAGCTGAAAGTGGCGAACGCTGCGCCTAACTCTGCATCCCTGCGTCCGACAGGGGGATTCGGGCCAGGAGGCGCAGGTTACGCCAAAAAACAGGCGTATAGCCCGTTCATACATGTCGCCCATAATCTTTGTAGCGAGAAAACTCCTTTAACCTAGAAATTCCCTCTCTGATGGGAAACCTGCTGTTTTAAGTGAACACAGAGACTCACCAACAAAATGGTGACACAAGCCAGTGTATACCATTCTCCACTACCAACAGGGCTCTCTATGATCGCTCCCCCTAACCAATTAGCAGTAGCAGCATGGTGGAGGGGGTTCTCCACCACTATGTTGTCCACTACACAGAAGTTGCAGCATGTTCAGTATGCCACGTACAGTATGTACAGTCATCGCTGCCATCAGAAGTTTCAGGTCCTCAAACAACACTCCCCCCTCCCGGCAAGAAAAGATCTTTGAGGGGTGAATGGATAAAAAAATTCAATTGCACCATTGTTTTTTTGGGGTTATTTTTTTGGGGGAGTTTACACTGCGCACTTTAGTTGACATGAGATCTTTATTCTGCAGGTCAGTTAGTATACAAGGGCCACCTTATCACTGCATAGTGACTAACACCTCGATAACATTAATAACCAAACCAATATAGTACCAAGACTAATAATACAAATAACAATACACAAAGCACAAATAATACCGTTACATATCACTACTATATAGTATCTGACTTACCACCATACTGATACTCACCTAATCACTATACCAGGAGTAATATCACCAATAACAAAATTATACAAGGACCAAATGAAACCTCCACATCACGATCACATATCACCACCGTAAAGTGACTGCATAATACCATCGTACTGTTACTGAATATAAACTATTATACTAAGACCACTATAGCAGCCATACAGTGACCATATAGTGGTAGATACCAGTGTACACAGGTGATCCTCTTTCCCTTTTCTCCTCCATCCAAACCGCCATGGTGACTTCTCCCAACCACATCTCATCTCTGCAGAATTGATTGCACAAAACATGTTACACCCCCCACATGACTATTCCCACATCTGTACAAACTCTCCATACCATAGTGCCTCAAATGGTTATAATGTACCTCTTGGTGACCTACATAGTAGTATCACAATCAATAAAATTGCCCCTTAGACGGTAATATGGCCCACGTTTGTGCTACCAGTAGTTAAGTAGATAGACCCCCAATATAGAAGAATGGTACATACAATATAAAAGCTAGTCCTCCAAATTAGGCACATAGGTAGACACTCCTTTAGGTAGGTTAAATGCTCCAAATAAGTTAGGCAGATAAGTAGACAGGCTCTTTCTATTATGTAGGTAAAGCCCCCATTAGGTAGATAGGTATGTAAGCCCCCAATAGTTATAGCTAAGCCACTCTTTAGATAGGAAGGTACATAGGTAAGCCCTTATTATATCATTAGGTAGACACCCCATCAGGTAGATACATTCACTATTAAAAAGATAGTGTTTCTATTAGATAAATAGGTAGGCCCCCATTGTGCACCTGATGAGGTAGGCCCCTACTAGATAAGAAGGTTAGTAAGGGTTCTATTAGGTAGTTAGGTGGTAGGGCTCCTGGTAGGTAGCCCCCCTGGTAGTAAGGTAGGTAGCCCCTCTGATAGTTAGGGCTCTTGGAAGTTAGGTAGGTAGGCAATGGTGTTAATAGGCCATTTTATCCAGGGCGTGTGCCCTGGTTAAACCAGTGATTGCCCCGAACCGGGCCCACACTCGCCAGTGGGCCCCAGGCACTGGCAAAGCTTTTCAACAGGCTCAGCTAGGAATAGCACAACTGATATGCCAATAACAGTTGCAGACCTGCCCCCAGTCTTAACAGCAAGTGGAATACTGAAGCTGGCTGTGAAAATCAGCATGGTGAGAACACCCCTTGATGAATGGAGAGTTTCTCTAGGGGTGAGAGATCGCTGTCACAGCATGGTTAACTCCCAACTTACTTTAGCCCTAGGTGCCATGGTGCTCCAACACTACTTTGGCGATGATGCATGGTACATGCTGCAGCTGCATGCACATGTGTAATATGTGCATGCAGTAATATACTTTCTTACTCCAGATGTGACTAGGAGAAGGCCAACCCAGGCCGAACTGTTGCACATATGGGAGTTACAACATTGCCATTTGCATTATCTCACTTGATTTCTGCACCATGGAGAGTTACTTTACCTGTTATTCTCTATGTTTGCTGTAAATAAATTTAAAACATTTTATGAATTTATTATGAAATGTGCTGTGTATTTACTAAACAAAAATCTCCCCACTAGGCACCTCACAAACTCACATAACCAAGATGTGCGGTACCGATATTATCCCTTGAGGGACAGAAAGGGAGGTGAAATTTTCTGACAGTAACAACATTTTAGGGGTCTTAACCCTTCCCTATAATACCCAACACTAGTCAAATATTTTTCAGTATTCCCTCTGTGGTCACTCACTGATAATTAATGGATAACACATTGCTGTAGCCAATCACTGACCTCTTTTACCCCTAGAGACAACATTTTAACAGAAAAACATGTCGGGGGAGCACAGCTATATTTTTAGCTTAGGTAGATTAGTGCTGCTTAATTGCTGGTGTACTGTTGACACCAGTACTATAGTTAGTCAGAACAGAAATATCTGTTATTCGTATAGAATTATTCAATCAATCAGCATAGTCCTACTTCTTATTAAGTTTTAATTTCACTCTAGTTAGTACATTTCTATCAGGGTGCTTTCACACAGTGCAGTTTTGGTGCAGTTTTAACAGCATTACAATTAAATGGCCTTTATTACCAGCAAGCTTCTTTTAGTTGTCTAAATTTTTTGGACAGGTGTTTCAAGTGAGTTATAAATTGTTGTGTTTGAAGATTTGCAGATTATAAACACAGTAATTGATTAGTCACTTTCCAAAGGGTGCTTTCAAATGGAGCATTTCTTTGGTGTGTTTTTTGTGCAGAAATGTACAATAATGGATAACACATTGCTGTAGCCATCACTGACCTTTACCCCTGAGACAACATTTAACAAAAACATGTCGGGAGCACATATATGCTCTTAGTAATTAGTGCTGCTAATGCTGTGTACAACTGTTGTCACCAGTACGTATAGTTAGTCGACAATACTGGTATTCGTATAGAATTATTCAATCAATAGCTAGGCCCTATTCTTAGTTAGTTGTTAATTACTCTAGTTAGTACTTTCTATCAGGGGCTTTCACACAGTGCGTTTGGTGCAGTTTAACAGCATTACAATTAAATGGCCTTTATTACCAGCAAGCTTCTTTTAGTTGTCTACATTTTTTTTCTTCCCTCTCTGAAGACTGGTGACATCATCATTCTATGTGAGCAGTGGAAAGTAGTGGATGTCACAGCTCTGCAGACCTACTGCAATGGTCAGTTCTCATATCTGCAGAGCTGTCACCTTCCTCCACAAGCTCCTTGTAACCAGAACACCTGTATTGGTGTAACCAGAACACCTGCATTGGTGTAAGCAGTTATACATACAGCCTGAACTGATGAAACAAATGTGAGAAATGCACGCTGCCCTCCCCATTCCCCTGTTATCAGGCAGGAGATAGAGGGGAGCACATTGTATAAGGCTGTGTTATACAGGTGATGGGAACAGATTGTGTAAGGCTGTGTTATATGGGGGAGAGCAGTGTATAAGGCTGTGTAATATGGGTGGGGGGAGCAGATAAGGCTGTGTTACATGGGGGAGAGAGTGAATCTAGCAACTACAGACTCAGTAATTGCCCAGATCCTTCACATAGGGCTGAGAGAGGAGAATAGAGAAGCTCAGACAACCTTTATTATACAGATACAGCCTTCATAGAAAGCTGAGGCAACTAGTTTCCCTTTCAATTTACACAGCTCAGAGGGGAGTAAGCACAGAGTGCAGGCACCCAATGACAGTGTGTCCCATCCAGAGGGTGTCCCCCAACAGGGCTGAATGACATACCAGGCAGCCAATCACAGAAAAGGGGGCATGGCCTGACCACTTGCTGCAGAAATAGCTATAGACGCACAGATTAGCTCATATCTGCTACACTAAGGGCCACATGTATGAACCTGTTTAGGTCTAAAACTCACTTTTTTTGCCCATAGGTTATTATGGGTAAAAGAGTGAGTTTTAGACCTAGACAGTTTCATACATGTGGCTCTAAGTGATTTAGGTAATACAAACCCCTTTAAAATTGGGGGATTTTTTTTTTAGTAATAGTATGATGGTAAAATGTGTGGCATATTTGCCACATGCATTGGTGTCTTATTTGGTGACTGTATTATTTAGAGGTATTACACTATTATACATAAATGAGTGGTTTTGAAAAGCAAAATTTGTCAGCATGGATTTTCAGTATACAGTTTACTGCTGAGGTGATGGACAGGATCTAAGCGGAAAACAAGTAACATTAGTGACAGGAACATATGATGCCGTGAAAAATGCTTTGTGGCCCCAGCCATATTTAGTGAAATGTAAGCCAGAGGGCCAAGGCGCCATTTCTTTTAGGACCCAAGCAATGCCCCTGGTGAGCCCGCCCCATAGCTTCTTACCGACAATAGGACGTACCCATACGTTCATTGTCGGTAAGGGGTTAAATATGTTTTTATGGTTGTTTTTATGCTTTGCTTTTCATGGTATCATTGATCGATGGTATCATTGATCGATTGGTCGGTACGATTTCTGTAATACCTAATTTGTTATGTTTTAGTACTTTAAAAAAAATAAAAGCTTATTGTTATAGTACTATTTTCTGCAACCAGGATTTATTTTTTGTGGGCTGCAGTGTAGTTTTGGGATAAATGCAACTCTTTTTTCCCTTTCTATTTCAATTTTTTAGGGGCACAAAATAGCAACAAAAACCTGCAATTTTTCCATTGGTATAATAATAATAATGTTATATTTTAGCTTCTTACCGACATTTGACATACCAGTACCTCATCGGAAAGGGGTTCCCGTACATTGATGTACTTGAACTTTACAAACATATGCAGGGCCCACATGATGAGAGCATGGAACGAGCTGGATATTAAACCTGGCTTCATCTGTGATCGACTAGGACTGGAGTGTACTTCAATTAACCCCTTAGATGTCAAGGTCAATTGCAACCCCAGCTGCTAAGGGAAAGACAGAGGGAGGGAGCTTCCTCTGCCTCCAATGGCACCCCACTGTGCGATCGCTGGGTGCAGATGGCTTCTATAGCAACCTGGATGGCTAATAAAGGCTTCCGGGTTGCCTGTGAAGTTACCATGCCATGCATAATGATTGACAGTTGTCAATAAGTAGCAGTACAGTTATGTACTGTACAGTACTAAAGATCACTGAGTCAAGTCCACTATGGGGACAAGTTAAAAAAAAATGTAAACAAAAGTGAAAAAAGTAAAACACAAACATAAAAAAAGTAAAGTAAAGCAGTGACAATGTCCTTTTCCCATTACAAATGCCAATTGCCTCTAATTAGATCAATAATAAAGAACAGACATTTGGTATTGCCGTGTGTAAAAAAAAATACAAAAAAAGAAAGAATTACAATTCTCGTTCATCCTGTAGCACATAAAATGGAATGAAAAGTGATCAAAAGGTCATATAAACCCCAAAGTGGTACCAATGAAAGCATCAGCTCATCCTGCAAGAACCCTTAATCAACTCCATATAAAGAAAAATAAAAAAAAGTTCTGACAACATAAAAACGCAACGGATTACTATTGTGTAAGACATAAAACATTAATATTGTGTAATTGTACGGACCCGCATAGTAAAGTTATCATGTCATTTATACCGCATAGCGAATGCTGTAAGAATGAAACCCAAAAAACAATGGCAGATTGCTTGCACTTTTAAGACAAGGATTTCAAAAAGGTTTTCCAACACTGTTTTCTTTTTGAAATACCCAAATAAATTAATAGCCAGGACGAAAAATGCTATAAATGCTTCAAAAAGTTTTGGAAAATTTTTTGAAGCTCTTCATTGATTCCTATGGGGATTTTCAGCACTGAAAACGCTTCAAGAATAGACATGATGCTTCTTTTTCAAGCGCCCAAAACAGTGTCCAAAGAAGCGTGTAAAAACCTTGATGTGTGTGAACTATATGGCTGTTTTATATAAAAATCAATGAAAATGAATGAGGGGCATTTTGGAGGCTTTTTTGATTCTGTTTTGGGTCAAAATCAGACATGTAAATATACTCTTAGGGCGACATGTATGTACAGAATTGCACTAGAAGTCTGGTGTCTTTTCAGCCCGAAAACTAACGCAGCCCTGTTTGCTATATTTTTAATCAGGCGCATTCCAAAATTAGGCGCATTATAAAGTGCCTAAGACCGAGGGGCGTGCTGGAGATGTCGCACTACAACCATGCGATTCTACACATTTACGACTTTGGATTGGCAAATCCAGGTGCATTACTGCTGGAACAGGTAGACCATTTTAAAAGTGGTTTACCTGAGCCTGAATTGTCGCTTTGCAGCTAGAAAGCACTAAATTTATGACTCGCAGTAGAACAGGTTCATAGATTCAGGTGCATTCTACACTACTAATACGTGCAAAAAAAAGGCAAATGGCGCCTGGCACCAAAAATAATACATATTGTGTGTTTATCACGCAAGTCTTTTTAAAATCTCTACTAATTTATGGTTGCTTTATAGTTAGACTGTGTACATAGCAGTTGTTTTGGTCTTCTCAACAGGAACCCAAACTGGCATATATATTTTTGCATGTGTTTAAGTGTTTTTATGGAATTTTTTTTGTCTTTTGAATCATAGAATTATAATTAAATTCATTGGGAGTGCAGCTATTTTTTATCAAATAGTCTCCAATAAAATGGGAATCTAGCAAGAGAACAAAGAGTGACTTTTAATGACTATATTTACTATTTTGCCATAGGCAAACTTAAACTCTATCAGTTCTCAATCTATAAAGCACTAAAACGTAACACTTAACCTCGGTACACACTATTTAAAAACGTGATTTCTAACCTCTCAATTTATCTCTTTCTAATTATGAAGGAATAACTCCTTTTCTATCCCCTGATGAAGCCATTTAGTTGGTGAAACATGTTGGGGAGGTCAGGCAGTGTCACCCGCTGCAGAGGGTCTCACAAGAAAAACTTATATGTTTTATGTCCATCGGATTAGGGATGACTGCCCAAGTAGGATGTTTTGGATCCCTTATTGGAGTTCGTAAATCACTGTATATATAAGGTTCCCCTGTTAATAGGTGGTGTACCACCAGACTTGATAATAGAAAAGTTATTCCTTCATAATTAGAAAGGGATCAATTGAGAGGTTAGAAATCAGTTTTTAAATAGTGTGTATCGAGGTTAAGTGTTATACATAATAAAAGTTATGTTTTAGTGCTTTATAGATTGAGAACTGATAGAGTTTAAGTTTGCCTATGGCAAAATAGTAAATATAGTCAGCTATTTTTTATGACTCTTTCTTATACTCTATAAGGTTCTTCGTTAGACATGCAGCTTGCACAGGGCCGCCTCAACAGCATCATGGGCCCCTGGGCAGAGCTGTGCACTGTGCCCCCAAAAAACCACAACCACAACCAACAGAACAAATATATACATTATCGATAACAAACTTATAGTCTACAACACCGCAATATACAGAGTGGTCAGACAGCAGCTCAGGTATAACATACAATAAAAAATGTTACTTCTCACCTCTTGTGCCACTGAAAGGCGTGTTGGGTCCAGGCCTGCACAGACGTGCCGCCTGGACCTGCCGCTCGGGGCAAGTCCCCCCCCCCATGGGCTTGGGTAAGG
>JAODAL010038742.1:0-38832 GCA_025379985.1 Phyllomedusa bahiana
AGAACAGGTGGGGAGTATAACAGGGGATGTGACCCTGAAGTGCGTTTTTGTCCTTAAAAACTTTTTTTCGGGGTCATCTAGGGGGAAATTATTTTCTCTTTGAGGATAACTTCTATTTTCAGAATAGAGGAGCAGCCATGGGGTCCAGTGTGGACTCCACTTATGCAAACATTTTTATGGCTGATTTTCAACAAAGATGCATATATGTGGTTCTGCATGTATGGAGCACATCCTCTACTGGTGGCGTTATATTGATGACGTCTTTGCAATTTGGACAGGGACTGAGACATTATTGTAGACATCTTTTGTGTATTTAAATACATGTGAACAATGTTTATCTTTTACTAAAGCTGTCACAGCCAAGAAATTGCTGTTTTTTGAAACCTTAGTTGTGGCTGAGGTAAACTGTTTAAAAACAGATCTGTTTGTTAAATCAACTGACTGAAATAATCTTTTGCATCACAGTAATCACCATCCATGGCCCATGTCAAATTCATTTCCTTGAAGTCAGCTTTTGAGGACTAAAATGATTGTGTCAGACACAAATAAATTGAAAGGGAGAGTGGAGGATAGGTGTAGTAAGTTTATTGCATGTGGATATCCTAGGAAACTGTTGAAACAACAAAATACATGTTTAAACATTGTAAGGAGGGAGAGTCTGCTGGTTAGTGAAAGGAAGATAAAAACACGGTATGCAAATAGAATATCCTTAATTTCAACTTTCAGTATTCATAGTCAAAGGATAGCAGATATTGTACATAAAGATTGGCATTTGATATGGGATCATTTTCCTCAGATATCTAAATTTCAAGCTGTTCCAATGATGGCATAAAGGCAGGGAAATAATCTGAAGAACAAATTGGATTTTGGACCAAGATGTAAGTCAATACAAACATATTTTGTCTTTACCAAATAAGGAAAATTTTCCTTGTCTGAGCTGTTGCAATTGCAACAGTCTGATTAAGGGAAATTGACTGTAGAGGTTTTACCAACTGTTCCAGGGGGAAAGAGACACCCATTTGGGGGACCCTTCCACACAACCTGGAAGAGTTGATAAGTATACAATAGAGAAAGGAGTTAAGGTTCTTTCAAATTAAACTAATGCTTTGTGTCACCTGTACAAAACATTTCCCATATGTATGTGCTGCTGTTTGGACTACAAGAAACAGAAACAGAGGAAATTCTTTACTAATTTTTACAAATTTTTCCCCATCAGGAACTCAAATATGCATTAGCTTGACTGCTTATACACTACAGTACTACACACTAGCTGGGTATAATAGGTCTAATAACCTGGCAGGCCTTTATTAGTCCCCCTTCTGCTATAAAAACTCCTTAGCTTACATTGGTGATTGGTGGTGGGACTCCTCATCTGACAGCTTATATGCTTGGGTCACACCGAGATTCCATTTACAGGCCTTCCTTAAGCAAGCCAGACTTTGTAAGTGCTGCAAGTTAGGCTTAGGGATAAGTTTATAGCCCACAAAGTGTGGCTACTGATTCCCACTGACCTAAACAGTAAATTAGGTAGATGGTGGCAATGGCTAACAAGCTCTTATTATACTTGTTAGGATGGCGCACATATTCTGTTGGTGCTACAAAAGTAGTACAGTATAACTGAATGTAACATGGGACGCAAAAACATTTCCTATTTCTGTAGTACAGTAATTATAGCAGTAATTCAATTAAAAGTAATCTATGTTATCATCGTTTGCATATATCTTAGCGTTTGCAATGTGATACTGCATCTGTTGTAGTTGTTTGTTCCTGCAATAACAGCAAAAGTGCACCAGGTGTTGACTGACTCCATCTTGGTTTTGCACTCCATCCATCTGTCCAGGGCTGTTTTCAATAAGAGCAGACTAAAACTACTTACTTTGTAACCTAAGTTCATTTTGTAGGCTAAGGCTGAAGAGAGAGATAAGTCTATTTAGTGTAGGTACCCATCTGTACCTAGTGGTTGACCTATGTTGGTAGATGCACTAAACAGAAATTTAGTTTATAGAAATATACTAAATACATCAGCAATGAAATTCAAAAATCATCCATATACACAGTTGAGTCATATTATTATGACTACCAGCTAATATTCAGAGTAATCACAACACGGACTGCAGGTTGACGGGCTTGAAGTGACTCAATATGGTCCTGGTAGGTTGTCACGAGTATTTGGAGCATCCCATTTGGAGCTTCTGGCGGGTGTGTGGAGAAGGATCTGTAGAGTGAACATGACTATGAAGATGCCCAATTAGTTTCAAGTCTGGGGAATTAGTGTACCTAAGCAAACTTGTAAGTCTTGGTCATACTCTTCCAACCAAGTCATACATTTCTGGCTATGGGACACGTTGCATTGTCTTGCTGCCTGGACATTACAGAACAGACAGTAAGCAGATAAAGTGAACTTTTGATATGCTGGAGCTGTGAAACAGAGTCAGTGTGGTGTAGGTAACACTTGGGGGAAAGTGGTAGGCTTTAGATGGGTACATCTTGGAAACTAATGGTGATTCAATAGTCAAGTTAGTCAAATAGTCAAATAGTTAAGCGTTTAAGTGTGAACTATTTTAAGACTAGATAGAGACTCTTGTGGAGACAACAAGATCCAGAGACAAAGCTGAGAGGTTGAATTCTGTTACATTCCTGTTATCATATTATTTTGTAATGTTTAAGAATCTGTGCTGCTTTGTGAGAAAGTTGCCAAAAAATTTCTGTGCCTCTCAAGAGAACTGTAGCCACCAGGACTGGTCTGATTTCCATTGGTCTGCATTTGTCTTTTTAAAAAGAATTCCTGGTATGAGAAAAGAGAAATGTATTACTGGCCTTTTGTGTCTGGACATGTGAATAATAAAGATTAGTGCTCCACAACAATTATGTAAGTGCTTATAGGAAATATATTATAATCCCATAAGTAGTATATAGTTAAACTACTTCACTCATTTAAATCCAAGGCAATTAGGTTTTATTTGACAGAGTAGCACCACAAGTCTGATGACAATAATGTATCTACAAAATGATACAAACTTTTCTCCTGCTAAAGATGTTTTTATTCTCCTTGACCTCAGTTACCAATGAATGAAAGAATAAGTGACGAAATTGCCAGAATATACTACGAGGTTATTGTGTCTAGTCATGTGACCAAATGCCTAACCTGTTCACATATGCCTAACCAAATTGTCACGGGTGGTCCCGCAGCCGTGGGTCGGGCTGCGGGCACACCCGTGTCCCGTCCGTGCCCCCCCGCTCCGGGAGCGGGTGGCGCCGCAGTCCGCATGTCGGGCTGCGGGCGCACTCGCTTCCCCGAGAGCCAGGACTTACCTGGCCACTCTCCTGTCCCCGTGCCTGGGTCACTGTCTGGACGCACCCCGCCCAGTGCGTGCCATTTCTCCGCAGTCATCTCCCAAACCTCTTCCAGGTCTACCAATGGAGTACCAGGACTTCACTGATGTGTTTTCGGAGAAGGTGGCCGAGACGCTGGCGCCCCATCGGCCCTATGACTCTCCGATTGACCTTCTTCCCGGGACCAGTCCTCCTCGGGGGAGGGTCTATCCTTTGTCCGTACCAGAGACAAGAGAACTTGAAGAAGGGCTTTATTCGCAAGTCCTCATCCCCAGCCGGAGCCGGTTTCTTCTTTGTTGAGAAAAAGGATGGTTCTCTATGCCCCTGCATCGATTACAGAGGCCTTAATAAAATCACCGTGAAGAACCGCTATCCGTTACCTCTAATTTCGGAACTCTGCGACCGGCTCCGGTCAAGTTCTTTTCTAAACTAGATCTGCGTGGAGCATATAACCTCGTTAGAATTCGAGAGGGCGATGAATGGAAGACGACCTTTAACACGTGTGATGGGCACTTTGAACACTTGGTGATGCCTTTTGGGCTATAAAACGCCCCAGCCGTTTTTCAGGAATTCGACAATGACATCTTTAGAGACCGCCTCTACTCCTGTGTCATTGTCTACTTGGACAACATCTTGATTTTTTCTCCTGATCCTCAAACCCATCGGTTGCAGGTACGCCAGGTACTGAGTCATCTTCGCAGCAACCGGCTTTACGCCAAGTTGGAGAAAGGCCTTTTTCACCGGACGAGCCTTCCATTCCTGGGTTATATCGTCTCGGATAAGGGTCTTCATATGGATCGAGTGAAGTTATCAGCCGTTCTGCAGTGGCCTCAACCTACGGGACTTCGGGCCATACAGCGCTTCTTGGGGTTCGCTAATTACTATCGGCAATTTATTCCCCATTTTTCTACATTGGTGGCACCAATCGTGGCCCTCACTAAGAAGAATGTCAACCCAAAACTCTGGTCACAAGCGGCCGAAAAGGCACCCATCCTGTCTCGCCCGGACCCAGAGAAACCTTTCGCTTTGGAGGTGGACGCCTCCTCCGTGGGGGCTGGGGCGGTGCTCATGCAAAAAGGGGCCAAGGGCAGAACTCTCACGTGAGGATTCTTCTCCAAGACCTTCTCTCCGGCGGAGAGGAATTACGCCATCGGGGACCGGGAATTATTAGCTATTAAGCTAGCCCTGGAGGAATGGCGCCACCTCCTGGAAGGGGCTCGTCATCCAATTGATGTCTACACTGACCATAAAAACCTCCTGTACCTCCAGTCGGCCCAACGTTTAAATCCCCGCCAGGCCAGGTGGTCGCTGTTCTTTTCACGTTTTGACTTCCGGATTCACTTCCGCCCAGCAGAGAAGAACATCAAGGCTGACGCCCTCTCCCGCGCCTCCGATACCATAGGAGAAGACCCCGGTCCTCAGCATATTATACCCCCAGAACGTTTGGTTCATGTTGCTCCGGTCGACCTCCAACGGATTCCTCAGTGGAAGACTTACGTGTGTCCGGCTTTCCAGAGGAAGATTCTAAAATAGGGACATTGTTCCCTGGTGGCCAGGCACCCTGGTGCTCGAAAAACTTATCTGCTGATCTCCCGCTTCTACTGGTGGCCAACTCTTACAAAGGACACAAGGGAGTTTGAGGAAGCCTGTACCACCTGTGCCCGGGATAAGACACCCCGTCGCAGCCCATCCGGTCTTCTGCACCCCTTGCCCACACTGGAGTCCCCATGGTCCCAGGTGTCTATAGATTTTATCACCGACCTTCCTCCATCCTCCGGTAATACTGTTATTTGGGTGGTCGCAGACCGCTTTTTGAAGATGGCACACTTTGTTCCGTTGCCAGGTCTGCCCTCCGCTCCTCGGCTCGCCACTCTCTTCTTCAAGCACATCTTCAGGCTACAGGGCCTCCCACATCACATCATCTCGGACCGCTCGGTCCAGTTCGTCTCCAAGTTCTGGCGTGCCCTCTGCTCTCAGTTACAAGTAAAATTGGACTTTTCCTCGGCTTACCACCCGCAATCCAATGGTCAGGTGAAGAGGATCAATCAAATCCTTGGCACATATCTTCGCCACTTCGTCTCGGCCCGTCAAGACAACTGGTCCGACCTGTTGCCCTGGGCTGAATTAATAATAATAATAATAATCTTTAAATTTAAAAAAAGGGGGCCAACATTTTCCCAGCATTTACAAAAAAAGAGGGAAAAACCCACAGAAAAAACCAAAACTTTAAACATTAAAAAAAAAGTTTACTTTAAAAAATCAACACGCTTTTTGTGAGGGCCCTCCCTCCAAAAAGAGTTAAAATTTCTATTGGGGTTTTGTTTGGGTGAAAAAAGGGGTTTTTAAAGGTGCTTGGGGTTTCAATTTTCCAATCCATGTTACAAAAAAGTGGATGAAAAAGCCATAAAACCCAAATACTCTATATACAATAAGTGCCGTGGGTCCCAAAAAGTTTTTGGAAGTGATGAATGTGGGGGGGAAAATTTTGGGGGTTAAAAAATTTTAGGGATTTGATAGGTTGTCTAAAAAGGAGGGGGTTTTCAAAAGCCCCCTTTAAAACTGCGGGGGTTGGGGGGAGGTTGTGCCTGTTTCACTTTGGGGTTTTAACAGGGGTTTCCAGAAAAACTGGTAAAATTTCGGGCAAAATTTCTTGGGTAAAACCGGCGGGCATGGGAGGTTCGGAATTAGGTGAGGTGTGTAAACTTAAAATCAGTATTTAAGGGGTGGAGACCCCCGGGTAGACAAGATGAGGGAGGGATGTAGGGGGGTAAAACCACTTGGAGGGGTTTATTAGGTGAGGTGATTAGTTTATGTTGTTTCTGTAATAAATAGGAGCCTTAAACAGAGACTGAAAAACGGGGCAAAAGGCATAAAGTAAAACGGCGGGGAAAAAGAAAGACAAGCCTGGCTGCGGGCTTTCCCGGGGACAATTGGAGAGGGAGAGTTTACAGAGAGGGTGACCGATAAGCAGGGGTTACAGTAATAAAGAAAAAGAAAAAAGGCAAAAATTGAGGGTTTTTGGGGCCTGTTTCCCCCCAAGTGAAAAAAAGGACGGATTTTTTTGGAGAGGGTTCCCTTTGGGTGCAGGTGACAGGATCGGGAAAAGGGGAATTGGGGAATAAAAAGGGGGTGAAGGACGGGATCCGAGTCTTAGTAAAAACCCAAGCAGGGGGCCTTTGGTTTCCCTAGGAAAAATGGTGGGGGGCCAAAACACACACACAAAGAGAAGCGGGGTTTGGGGGGGGGGTTTTTAAGTAGACCGGGGGGATAAAACAAAAAAAGTTTCAGTTTTGGGTGGGGTTTTTAGTTTAAGTTTAACGGGGAGGACATGAGGGTCAGGCCCAGAGGCGGGAACATTCACTGGTGTTTTGAGCGGGGCCCGGAGTGTTTTTCCCCGGGAGGAGGTTTATATTTTAGGTGTAATCAGCATAGGGGATGGAAGAGCCGAATCTGTGATGGTTTGCCCCAAGAGGGCTGTTTTCCCAAAAAAAAGGAGGGAAAAGGCCAAGAACGGATCCCTGGGGAAAACCCCCCAAAAAGCAAGAGGAAAGGAGAGGGGGGTAAAATTTAAAAATATGAAAACACTGAAGGAGCGGTCAAAATGGTGGGAAGGGAAAAACCAAAAAGGGGAGCGGTTTTCCCTAAAACCCGTTTGGCGTTTGAGCAAGGGTTGAAGAGGGGGTGGTGATCAAAAAATGTAAAATTTGCTGAAGTTTAACCCAGAAAACAGCAAGGGATTAGTTTACCCTGAGATTTTGCTTTTAGGAGGTCTTTAAAGAGCTTTTGCTAAAAGGCATTTCCCCCGTGGAGTGTAGGGTGCGGAAACCTGATTGCAGAGGGAAGAAAGAGATTTAAAAGCGGAGAAAATAGCGGATTGGGGAAAGAGGAGATTTAAAACCAAAAATTTTTCCCCAGGAGTTTAGAGTTTGAAGGGCGGGTTTAAGACCTGGTCGGTATTTGTAGCGCGGGAAAGGGGCCAAAGAGGGTTTTTTTCAGAAAGGGGGTTTTATAATGGGTTTTTTTAAATTGGGGGAGGGGAAAGGGATCCCAGTGGAAGAGAGGGGTTTACAGTTTTGTGTGAGGTTGAAAACCCAGCTGGAAAAAATTTAACCTGGACAAGGGGGGGGGAATGGGGGTAACTAGAGATGGGGGGGGTGCCCCAAGACAGCCCCCCTTTGGACTTTTAAAAATTTTACTTTGCCCCTTCACCCTTCTATATTGTCAAGGGAAATGCATCCCAACCCCCCCCTCCCTCTTGCCTTTCCTTCCCTCCGGGGTTTTCCTTTTTGGTGGACCCCCTGGCCCCGGGGAATGATTTCCCCAATTGGAGAAACCCCTCGCCCTTTAAACAAGCTACCGTCCGAAATGAAGGTCCCAGGGGGACAAGAAGAGGGGGCCCCGGCCCAAACTTTTGCCCCAAGGGGGAAAAAGGTGGGGCCCGTCAGCCGGGTTACGTCCGTTCCAAATCCCAAAACCCCTAAAAACTAGGTCCATGGTTCCTGGGGCCCAATTTGAGGGGTTAAAGGGACCCAAACCCGGGTGGCCCCTAAAAAACTCCGGCTCCCTCCTACCAACATGGGAATCCCGAATTTTTTTCATGTTTTCCCCTGCTAAAGCCTGTGGTGCCCCAATACTTCCCCCTGGGAAAAAGTCGCCTCCCCCCCCCTAAAAGCCCCTTTCCAACGTGTTCAGGGTTTGGAAAAGAGTTTGGCTATGAAGAAAATCAGAGGGAAAGGATATTTTCCTAAATTGATTGGGAAGGACTCGGGCCCGGGGGAGAGATCTTGGGGAGGGGGGAAAAAACATTTTGGGGATCTTTACCTTCTGAAGAAATTTATTTTTTCAAGAAAGGGGAAAAGGGGCCCGGGGGGGAGTACTGTAAGGGGGTCCCGCACCCCGTGGGGTCGGGTGCGGGCCCACCCCCTTTTGGTCCCGCCCCCTCCCCCCCTGCTCCGGGACCCGGTTTGGCGCCGCGGCCCCCCAAATGCGGGCCGGGGGCCCCACACTGTTTCCCTCGAGACCCGGGGGGAAAAAATTTTTTCCCGGGCCAGCTCCTTTTCCCCTTTGGCGGTTTAAAGCCGGCTGCCGTTTCCCCGCAAAGCCCCCACCTAGTGCGGGCGTTTTTTAAAATTTAAAAGGGCCCCAGCGTGCCGGTAATTGGTTTTTTGCCCCCCCGCGGTTCCCTATAAAAGGTTAAACCCCGGCCCCGACACTCCCCCCGGGCCCCGGACTATTGTCCCTTTCCCTTTAGATTGGGAAAGTGCTTTCCAGTATTTTTCCCGGTGTTTTAAAACCCTTGTGCAAAACCCGTTTATTGCCCAAAAACAAACCCTTTTGGGGGGCCAGCCCTGTTTTTTCTTGCAAAAGTTTTTGGGGACCTAATCTTGCCACCTCCCCCTGACCTTCCCCCTGCCCAAAACCCTACGCCTTAAAACCCCTGACGTTTCCCTGTCCCAAACGCAAACCCCTTTTGGCGGGCCATTGCAAGAAAGTCCCTAAAGGGGTAGCGCCCTGGTAGATTTCCCCCCGCGGCAATTTCCATCCCGGCGGGGGGGGCTCTGGTGAAAAGGGACCTCCCTTGGGCCTCCGCCCCCCCTGGCGTGGTTTTAAACCATTTGCGGGGGTCCGCGGACCCCTCCCCGCTGTCAGTTACACAAATCTAGACCAGAAAGTTACAAATCCAACTTTTTGTTCAAGATGGATGAAATTTCACCTAAGTTTGTTTCACCCCTTTTAAAAAGGGGAAATTGCATTTTTATTTAAAAAAAAAAAAACGTAGGGCCATTGTGAACCCCGGTTTTCCTTCCAGCACCATTGCTGCTTACAGTGCTCCCTGCCAAAGACGGTAACATTCGCCCATTCATGGACACTGAAACCCCAATCACGGGTCTCAGCTCAGGGTTCCATTCAAGCAGAAAAGCAACGGTATGCCACCCATTAGCACAACATCTATGCCCAAAGCGTGATGTTCATTGAGGGAGAAACCGGGATCACCCAACCAGCTTTTGGGACGGAGTAGGCTTCACAGGTGAGTAAAGTTTTAATTCTAAAAAAAAAACTTTTTTAAAAAAAAAATAGAAACCCCAAACCCCTTTTCCCCTTTTTTATACACAAAAATGAAAAAAAAATATACAGATCAACTAATCACTCTGAAAATAATAAATTCAAGAAGAGTTCAAGGTAAGTAAACATAAAAGTGTATTCTTAAAAGAAACATAAAAAAGAAAACTTTTCAAAACCCTAATCATCAGTGGTTTTAAAACCAAGGTACAAATTTTCCGTATTTTTTCGGATATTAAAGGGGCACCGGATTATAAGGGGCCCTTATCAATGACGGGCCCGTTTTAATCTTTTGGGTTTATATATAAGGGCACTGG
Source organism: Phyllomedusa bahiana (assembly GCA_025379985.1). Lineage (NCBI taxonomy): Eukaryota > Metazoa > Chordata > Amphibia > Anura > Hylidae > Phyllomedusa > Phyllomedusa bahiana. Next base: position 9,711 of record JAODAL010038742.1, read on the forward strand.
ATTTAAGGGGGCCCGCACATTAAAAAAACAAAGCTAGAAAAGCAAGCCAAGCTTCATTCCCAAAACTTTCACAATAAAATCTTTAACTTGTAAAAAATTGTAAAAAAAATGTCAATTTCATGTAATAAAAAACCCCTGCCCGTATGCAAAAAAACTTGGGCACACTTATTTAAAATTAAAAAAAAGCAAAATGATTTGCAACTGATTTCGGAAAATATTTTCATTGGAAATCCGAGGAATTTAGTTTTTGAAATTTAGCTGCGTGAACATAGCCTTTGGACACTTTTTTGCAACTGATTTTTTTAAAAAGAAATTTTGGAATCTAATTTTTCTATTGTAAATCAATTGCAAAAAAAAGTTCAAACAGTTACAAAAACAGTTAAAAAAATCAGTTTTCAAAAATTAAAATTTGCGACCCAATACGTTCTGAACAAAACCTAAAAACCCCAAATGAAAAATTTGATTTAAAATAAGGGCGGGATCGGGGAAATAAAAGGGAAATTTCGATTTCCCGAAAAATCTAGGCTTTTATGTGCGCCTTATAGTCCGAAAAATACGGTAAATTGCTCTATGCATTTTTGCTTTAAAAAATGCAAAAATTGATTTTGGGCGTGGTTAAATTTTTACCCCTGGCCCTTTTTAACACAAAATTTTTTTTGATTCCCTTTGTAAAGAATAGTGAACATTTTTCAATTACTTTTACTTTGTTAGTTTCCATAGTAACAATGGTTAACCCTTACCTTGGGGTTTTTTTTTTTCCTTTTAAACCCCTTTTCACCTTGATTTTGGGAACACAACCTATCTAAGGAAAAGAGTGTTTTTATGTATTTTAGCTGTAATCTCTTTTTACTACAAAGTATATTTAAAAATTTACAAAAAACAAGATTTTTATAATTTTATTCTGAGCTTTTGAACATGGAAAAATTGGGGGGACAAATTTTTTTGACCCAAATTTCTGGGGAGAATTCTGGAAAAACAAATTTTTTAGATATTTCAACACTTTGACAATTGGGGGGTGGGGTTTTGCTGAAAGGGGACTTTGGTTTTCCATGAAAAGGGGCCCCTGGATAGTGTGCCACGCATGCGGGCCAAAAATTTTTGATTAACAATACCTGTAAACTACCCAAAGGCCCTTTTTCTCAAAACTTTTACACAAACCCAAAATGGTTCCCCTCACCAAGGGGAGATATTCCCCTAACCTAAAAAATAAAAAAATAAACCGAGTGAAACTAGAAAGAAGTGTTTTAAACAAAACACCCACATTTTTTTTTTATCCATTGGTTTAAAACTGATGCAAGGGCTTATCTAAGTTTTTCATTGGGTTTTTAAAATTAGACAAACTAATTAATTTGCCCCCCAAAGGGGTTTTTCAGAATTTTTAAATTTTCTTACAAAAACCCTTTTTTTCCAAAGAAGATGTTTTTAAACTTTCCCCACTTTTTATTTAAAGTTGGGAACCCTATTTTAAAAGCTGAAAGTTTAAACCCTTTTCAGCTGTTTTTTTATGGTCAAAAAAAAAACAGCATGCCATTTTAATAATTTTTGCGGGTTTTCAAAATACCATTGCAGTATTTTGTAAGCGTGCATCCATATTATGCAATTAAAAGTATCTGCCTTGCTCATAAAAATAAATTTGAATGTAAGGGGTTACTATTTTCCCTAATTTTTGGGGCCAAAATTCCCGGGTTGGGACCCTTTTCACTGGGTACTGGGAGAGATGCCGGGAAAAAAACTCCTGTTTTGTAAGGATGTTAATAGTTTATGGCGATTAGTTTTGGGTATCGTCATCGGGGGCGATAGTCGATATCGGCAATTATCAAGACGATTTTCCCATATCGATAATTTGATTATCGCCGATGGGGCCAAATTAAAGGGCCCATGGGAGAGGGAAAAAAACCCCCCTTAATTTTTTCAACCCAAACAGGGGTGGGGAACTGGAAATTAACATCCACAACAGTCAAATGGTTTCCTGCTACATTTTTTGGCAACAAAATTTGGGTTAAAAAAGCCCCCAGAAAAAAAAGTAAACCCATTCACTATCCTGTCTTGCCCACGCCTGCCCCTTTAAACCCTTTGCATCCCCCAAAAATTTAAAAAGTGCCAGGGGGCTTTTATGTTTGAACCATCATTTTATTTAAACGGGACTTTTAAATACCCCTGTCCTGGAACGCAGCAGGACCCCCAAACTGCATCCCCCCAGTTTTAATAAGTCCCGGAAAAAAGGAGTTTTAAACCCACCATTTTAGTTTTACTGGACTTTGGGACTACCCCTGTCCTGGGCCTCAGAAATGAGCCCTTAAAAAACCCTTTTTGCATGGACCCCCCCCAAGATTAAAAAAAGTGCGGGAAAAAAGGGAGTCTTTGAACCATTTTTTAAAGTTAAAAACTGGACATTGATTATACCTTTTCCCTGTACCACAGAAATGCCCTTTAAAACCTGTAAAAAACCCACAGATTAAAAATTTGCCGGGAAAAAAGGAGTCTTTAAAGGGCCCCATTTTAGTTGAACTGGACATTAATTTATTCTGTCCTGTACCGCGTATACCTTTAAAACCCTGTTTTTGCCCCACAAAATTAAAAAGGGGTCCCGGGGGGAAAAGGAAAAGTCTTTCAACCCCTTTTTTGTTGAACTGGACATTGACTATACCTTTTTCTTTTCCAACAGTATGAAAATTAAACCTGTCTGAACCCAGATTAAAAAGTGTGGGAAAAGGGAGTTTTCAACCCCATTTTGTTGAAGGGCTTGACTATACTGTCCTGGGTCCCTACATCTGTTCTAGTCTTCCTGTACCCCCCTTGTACAATTCGAGGAAATTTGTATCACTATTTGTATGAAAGTTTTTTAGTTTTTAAATTTAGAAAACACTTTTTAAAATGGATGGAATCACACCCCCGTCTTTGTTTCTCTTTTTTTAATTGTATTAAATGGGTTGTCGCTACGGGAATTGCTAGCATTTTAAAAGATCTTAAAAAAACAAGTCATTTTGAAATTGTGTTCATTAAACAGTCCCCTACCCATTCGTTTCTGACAGCACCATCACCCTTGAGCCACTTTTGGACAAATTGTGAAAACAAATGTCTGTTAAAAACCCACATTTTTTAAAATAGGCCCGTAGTCTGCTGATTTCACAGAAAAATGCCCCCAAAAATTCAAAACATGCCCCTTACCCATTTTTTGACAATTGTGAATAAAAAATGTCTTTTTTAAAAAAACAACTTTTTTTTAAAAAAATAGGCCTGTGTATTGCTGCATTTAAAAGGGCAAAATCCCCCAAAAATTAAAAAATGACTTCCACCCAATGTTAAAAATTGTGGGGGAAAATCCATTTAAAAAAAACCCCACATTTCTGTTCAAAAGGGCCATGTTTATAGCTGTATCTCCACCATCCCCCCAAAAAATTAAAAAATACTTTAAACCTTTTTTAAAAAAAAAAATTTTAAAAAATCCACTAAAACCACTTTCTTTCCCAAAAAACCTAAATTACCCCCCCATCCCCCCAAAAAAAAAAAAATTTTCCCAGCACTGAAAAAATTGTGGGGAACCCACAAAAAGCCACATTTCTGTTCCAAAAGGACATGAAAAAGGGTTACCACCAATACCCAAAAAACCCCATTGAAAATGCGAAAAATTCTAAAGAGGTGGTAAATGGAATACGGTTTTTCATAAAAACCTTTTCTTCTTTACATCTCCCAAAAAGCAAAACCAAAAAAATAATTTTGGGAACTGAGAAAAAAAAATGATTTAAAAATGTTTTTTTTTAAAAAAATTTAAGAGGAAATTTCTTTTTTAAAAGAGGAATGTAAGGAGACGGAATAAAATCCCCGGTACCCGGAAGGGGCCAAAAACATCAAAACCCTGCCTATTTCATTTGGGGGGTTTCAAAATTTCCACATTTTGTGGAACCCGGATGCGTTTGTCTGTAATGACTCTCCAGCTGTGTTAAAGGGTCCAATCAGTTTGAGGTGGGGGAGGAAAACCCCTCTATGGGGGTGGGAGGAGCCGGGCCATTCATCTTTTGGGGTAACCAAAGTCGTTGGGTGGGGCCTAAAAAAATGGGTTGAGGGGATGTCGGCCCATTTTTAGTGGTTCGGTGTTGTATGTGTCCCTGCTTTTGCTGCGTTGGTGAGGTGGTAAATAAAGATTGCCAGGGTCCCCCATTGGGTATGCTACTTTGCCTGCTGCTGCGTTTCGGCTACTGGCATCTACTCTGTCACGTCGCTGACGTTTTCCACTGTGAATTTGAGGACGGAAGCAGCCCAAACGTGTCCCGTTGATCAATCAGAAGGTTCCATTCCTGATTTTACTCTCTATTTGGGGGGTGGAAGGAAAGTGCTTTGTTTTTTACGGGGATCCAGGGGGTGGCCCCAGTAATTTGTTTATTTTGAGGCCTTAATGCAGGACATGTTTGGGGGAAATGGAGCATCCAAGCACTATTGAGAGATGGAGCCTGATTTCCCCAAGCTTTTGGGGCGGGGGGGCATGCAAAAGATCTTCCTCACTTCCCCTCCCCCTCAAAACGCCAACTCTTTCCAAGGCCGGGACGCGGTAACGTCGGTGTCAGGAAAACCTCCCCCTCTCCGCTTCTCCGGGACAGCTTAAACAGCCCGACTTGCCTCGTGATGCACCCTGAGAGCTGTGGGCCCTTTCACTAGCCCTGGACCCCCAACCACGCCTAATGAAGACGATAAAAAATTTAGAAATGTCGGGCCTTGTGGGGTTCGCGGAGAGAAAGGTCCCTGTCCGCATCTGTGTCCGTCTCCTTCCCCTCGTGGTGGGACCCGATGTTTTAGAGTGTCCAAAGATCGTTCCAGAACTAAGATCACCCCCAATGCCAGCTGATAAGGGATTGTCCGCACTACCCTTTTGGTGTTCTTCAAAACTGGGGAAGGTGGGCAGGCTCTTTCACCTGCCCCCACTCTCGGTGGCTAACACCCCGAGGTCCGCACCGCTGCTGTCAGGGGATGGTCATTCGTACTGCGTAATGGCATTGCGCGCCCCCCCCCCTCGCTGGAGCATGTGGGGGGGGAATTCCAGCGTGTTTCAATCAACAATGAGACGGGGAGGGGGAGGCCGGGACGCTGCAACGAACCCGGGGGGAACAGGGTGCGAACGGCGGAAGGCGATTTAGACCCAAACCTTCCCCAGCAGCAGTCGACCGGGGGAGCGCTTTGAAAAAATTTGGACGATAGGTTCATGGAATGTGCCAGGGAAGGGATGTGCTCCAGCCCTCCGATTTAAGGGCGGCCGCAGTTTCGTCCGTTTATCGCCCCCCTTGCTGGCCAGGTTTTTGCACCCAGCCAGCGCTCGGTTCGTTGGGAGGCCGTCCCCAAGCCCCCCTGTGTTTTTGGACGGTCTCCAAGAAGTTAATTTCAACAATCCTGGTTTTCTTTTGGCACGTTGATGCCATAGGACCTGGGGAAAGGCCCTGCACCATCCCTGCGGTTTTAAGAGCGTGTGCAAGCTTTAGAGCCCCCTCACCCCCGAGACATCCACCCAGTCACCCAGTGAGTGACAGGATATAGCGGCTTTGGCCGTGCTTTTTTATCCATGTGTCGGGGTCGATGGACTTTTCCGGAACAGTGCAGACGCCCCTTGAATTTTAGTGAACGTGGGGGCCAGGGGGGCGGCTTTTTGGCAAAGAAAATGCCTGACGGGGATCTTTGGGATTGGGGGGCAGGAAGGGCCATGAGTGGCGGAACCCATCTGTGTCCACCGACGGGAAAAGGAAAAATTTCCAAGGCCAAAAGCCTGGCAATGCCGACATTCAGGCTTTTGGCTTTGGGGATGGTTTGGGTTAAAAGTGTTTCTTCTGCTCCCAAACCTGGTAGACAAGAAAGTGGCTGTAGTATGGCCGCTGTACGGCATTCTGGTTGTCAAACACTGGCGGAAGGAAAGGTGTAGGATGGGGTCTTGGTGGTGCTGGTGGTCTCGGGCGACGGTGGAGGCTGAAGCGGAGGATGATCCCTGATCATGACTCTGAGAGACATGGGAGTGAGGAAACCTTGGTGGTGGCGGAGGAGGAGGAGGCGGAGACAGAGGGTGTGACAGTGATTGGACGCCCGGACTCGGTGTAGCCTTGTTGGCCAAGTGTTCCCTCATTTCAAACTCATGCATTCGCTGCATGTGACTAGAAATGTTGGTGGAGGTAAAACACCTAAGATTCTTTGCCTCTACGGATGCGTTAACGGCAAAGTCCGGATATGGACATCGCTGGGTGAATTAGAGGGCTTGCTCAAAGAAGCCCAGACTTGAGAGGTCCTGTACCTTTTTGACGCGATAAGCGAGGAGTGGGGTTTCCGCTGAACAGTGGCTTGCGGAATCATATCAGCGGATTCAGCGACCACCCCTCCCTTTTTGAGCGGGACCGTATTGACACTACCCCATTGTCTTCCTCTCGTCCGTGATGAAGTGCTCGCAAAAGCAAATTCTGCTGAAAAGTCCACGATGGATCGCAATGTCGTCATCATCATCTCATCATCAACAACACACGGTGACTTGGTCGTCCTGCTTTCTGATCTAGGAGCTGCGAGCTACAAGCAAGAGGGCACTGGCAAAGCGCTTGCGACCGCCCGGGATTTTTGCTGATTGACCGGCTTCCTTCTCCTCTCTGATGGCATCAGTAACTGTGTGTCTGAGTGGACAAAATCATTCTCTTTTGGGCACTCTTGATCTTTGGAAATGCCTTCTGACCCAACTGCTTTTGTCAATCAAAGATGTTTTCAGGAAAATGGATTATCTCACAGTGGTGGTACACGTGTTGACATTTTTGGGTGCCGTTGCTTCATGTTGGTTCGGATGCTGATGATGCGATGACGACATTTGTTTTTTCCCCTTTTCCTCTGGGCCGTGGACTGGGAGGACGACGAGGGTAAGGACTGCTTGATGACAGTTGCATTAACCACTGAAGAACAGATTGGAGACGATGTTCGTTACATAAGATTAACAGGGCCTGACCCAGCGATGACAGGCCTGGACGGTCCTGCATACCGACGATTACACTGAAGCGTGTTGTCGCCAGCACTGGAAGGAGCGCCTTCTCTCTTACCTCTACCTCCATGTCCTACCCCCTCTTTGCTCGCTTACCACCTGATTCGCTCCATGTTTTACAAAGATAAAAAAATTTGAGAAGTGGTATGGAAGAGTTTTTGGAAAGTCTTTATTAAAAGACGACAAATCACAGCTATTATCAAATCCTCAAATCAAAACACAATTGCTGGATTCATATTTAAGTGCTAGGTGCCTCTATCATTCAAAGCTGGCCTGCTTCAAAGAACACTATTGTGAATGTATACGGATAATAAAAGTATATTTTACTATCCAAATACACAGGCAGTGACTACAAAATTGATGTATTCAAATTTAAGTGCAAGGTGGGGGGCCTCTATCAACAAAAGCTGGCGTCGCCAAAGTGAAAAAACACCTATCTGAAAATGGTATAAGGATAATAAAATTTATTTTTTACAACTATCTAAATAACCGGAGTGACTACAAAATTGCTGTTTAAAATTTAAGTGCATGGTGCCTCCTATCAACAAAGCTGGCCTGCGCCAAGTGAAAATACTCCTATCTGAAATGATTAAGGATTATAAAAGGTATTTTTTGCCAACCTATCATATACACCGGCCAGTGACTATATAAATTGATGTATTCCAAATTTAAGTGCAAGGTGCCTGTATCAAACAAGCTGGCCGCGCACAAAGTGAAAATACACCTATCTGGAAATGTATACGGGATATTAAAAGGTATTTTTTTCACCTATCAATTTACTACGGCAGTGGACTACAAAATTGTGTATTCATATTTTGAAGTGCAAGGTGCCTCTTCAACAAAGCTGGAACTGCGCCAAGTGAAAAAATACCTATCTGAAGTGTATACGGATAAAAAAGTGGAGTTTTGCAACCTATCCAAATAGTCCTGCGGTGACTACAAAAATGCTGTATTCAAATTTAAAGCGCCAGGTGCCTCTATCTACAAAGCTGGCCTGCGCCAAAGTGAAAAAAACACCTATCTGAATGTATACGGATAATAAATGGTATTTTTGCACCCTATCAAATACATCGGCAGTGACTACAAAATTGCTGTATTCAAATTTAAGTGCAAAGGTGCCTCTATCTAACAAAGCTGGCCTGCGCCAATGTGAAAAAACACCTATCTGAAATGTTTACGGATATAAAAGTATTTTTTAACACCTATCAAATTGACTGCAAGTGACTACAAAATTGCTATATTCAAATTTAACAATAAGAACGAAGCGGGCCTGCGCCAAAGTGAAAAAATACCTATCTGAAATGTATATGGATAATAAAAGGTATTTTTTGCATCTATCAAATACACCGGCAGCGACTACAAAATTGCTATATTCAACTATAACAATTTGAACGAAGCTGGCCTGCGTCAAAGTGAAAAAACACCTATCTGAATGTATACTTGAAATAAAAGATATTTTTTGCCACCTATCAATTACGCCCGGCAGTGATTCAAAATTGCATCTATACAAATTTAAGTGGCATAAGTGCCTCTATCACAAAGATGGCCTGCGCCTAAGTGAAAAAACCCTATCTGAAATATATAGGATTAATAAAAGGTAATTTTTTGCCACTATCAAATACACAGGCAGTGGACTACAAAAATTGCTGTATTCATTTTAAAGTGGCAAGGTGCCTCTATCAACCAAAGCTGGCCTGCGCCAAGTGAAAAACACCTATTGAAATGTATACGGATAATAAAAGGTATTTTTTGCACCTTTAAATACACCGGCGGTTGACTACAAAAATGCTGTATTCAAATTTAAGTGCAAGGTCGGGCCTCTTTCAACCAAAGTGGAATGCCGCCAAGTGAAAAAACACCTATCTGAAAGTATGAGGATAATAAAATGGAGTTTTGCACTTATGAAATAGAACTGCAGTGTCTACATAATTGCTGTATGCACGATCAAGTGCAAGTTCCCTCTATCAACAAAGCTGGCCTGCTGGTCAAAAAGTGAAAAAACCACCTATCTGAAATTGATATACGGATAATAAACAAGTATTTTTTGCACCTATCAAATACACCGGCATGATTACACAAAAAATTGCTGTAGTTTCAACTTTTACATATGATAAAAAAATCGAAGATGGCCTGTGTCAAAGTGAAAAAACACTATCTGTAATATAACGGATTATAAAAAGGTATTTTTTGAACCTATCAAATACAAGGCAGTGTATACATAAAAATTGCTGTATTCAAATTTAACGTGCAAGGTGCCTTTTATCAACAAAGCTGGCTTGCGCCAAAGTGTAAAAAAACTCTATATGAAAAATGTATCTGATATTAAAAGGTATTTTTTTTCCTATCAAAATAAACGGCTGTGACTTCAAAATGGATGTACTTATATTTAAGTGCAAGGTGCCTCTATCATAACAAGTGGCCTGCGCCTAAGTGAAAAAAAACCCCTATCTGAACTATATACGGATAAAATAAGGTATTTTTTGCATTTATCAAATACACGCAGTGACTACAAAATTGCTGTATTCAAATTTAGTGCTAGGTGCCTCTATCACAAAGCTGGCCTGATCGAAAGTGAAAAAACTCCTATCTGAAATGTATACGGATAATAAAAGGTATTTTTTGCACCTATCAAATACATCGTCGGTGACTACTAAAATTGCGTATTCAAAATTTAAGTGCAAGGTGCCTCTTTCAACCAAGCTGGACTGCGCCACAAGTGAATAAAACATCTATCTGAAATGTATACGATAATTAAAAGGTGGAGTTTTGCACCTATCAAATAGACCTGGTTGACTACAAAATGGCTGTATTCAAAATTTAAGACAAGGTGCCTCTATCAACAAAGCTGGCCTCCGCAACGTGAAAAAACACCTTCTGAAAAAGTATACGATAATAAAAGGTATTTTTTTAACTATCAAATACGCGGGCAGTGACTACAAAATTTGCTGTTTTCAACTTCAACAATTATGAACGAAGCTGGCCTGGGTTAAAGGGAAAAAAACTCCATAATGAAATGTATAAGGATAATAAAAGGTATTTTTTGCACTATCAAATAACTCGGCTGTGACCTACAAAATTGCAGTAATCAAATTTAAATGCAAGGTGCCTCTGTCAAACAAAGCTGGCCTGCGCCAAGTAAAAAACACCTATCTGACTTGTATATGGAAAATAAAATGGTATTTTTGCACTATCAAATACAACGGCAGTGACTACAAAATTGATGTATTCAACTATAACAATATGAACGTAGCTGGCCTGCGTCAAAGTGAGAAAAATACACCTATCTGAAATGTATACGGATAATTAAAAGGTATTTTTTTCACCTATCAAATACACGGCAGTGACTAAACAAAATTGCTCTATTCAATTTTAAGTGACAAAGGTTGCTACTATTCACAAAGCTGGGCCTGCGCCAAAGTGAAAAAACACCTATCTGAAAAAGTTACGGATAATAAGTGGAGTTTTGGGACCTATTCAAATAGACTGCGGTGACCTACAAAAATCTGGTATTTCAAATTAAGCGCAGGTGCCTCTATCAAACAAAGCTGGCCTGCGCCAAAGTGATAAAACACCTATCTGAAATGAATAGGATAATAAAGGTATTTTTTTGCACCTATCAAATACCCGGCAGTGGACTACAAAAATTGCATGTACTCAAATTTAAGTGCAAGGTGCCACTATCAACAAAGCTGGCCCTTTGCGCCAATTGAAAAAAACACCTATTTGAAATGAATTTCGGATAATAAAAGTGGAGTTTTGCACCTTGCAAATACAACTATGCTGACTACAAAATTGCTGTATTCAAATTTAAGTGAAAGGTGCCTCTATCAACAAAGCTGGCCTGCGCCAAAAAGTGAAAAAAACTCCTATCTGGAAAGGTATAGGATAATAAAAGGGTATTTCTTGCACCTATCAAATTACAACCGGCAGTGACTACACTATTGCTGTATTCAACTCTAACAATATGAACGAAGCTGGCATGCGTCAAAGTGAAAAAAAACTTATCTGAAAATGTAAACGGATATAAAAGTGGAGATTTGCCCTATCAAATAGACTGCGGTGACTACAAAATTGCTGTTTTCCATATTTATGCGCAGGTGCCTCTATCAACAAAGTGGCCTGCGCAAAGTGAAGAAACAATATCTGAAATGTATACGGGTAATAAAAGGTTTTTTTGCACCCTATAAAATACACGGCAGTGACTACAAAATTACTGTAAACAAATTATTGTGCAAGGTGCCTCTTCAACAAAGCTGGCCTGTGCTCAAAGTGAAAAAACACTATCTGGAAATGTTTACGGATAATAAAAGGTATTTTTTGAACCTATCAAATACCCGGCAGTGACTACAAAATTACTGTAAAACAAATTATATGCAAGGTGCCTGGTATCAAACACCAAAGCTGGGCCTGCGCCAAAGTGAAAAAAACAACCTATCTGAAAATATATAGGTTAATAAAAGGTATTTTTTGCACCTTTCAAATACCCGGCAGTGGATACAAATTGCTGTATTCAATTTAAGTGCAAAGGTGCCTCTATCAACAACGTGGCTTCGCCAAAAGTGAAAAAACACCTATATGAAATGAATATGGATAATAAAAGTGGAGTTTGCACCTATCCAAAATACACCGGCAGTGACTACAAATATTACTGTAAACAAATTTTATGCAAAGGTGCCTGTATCAACAAAGATGGCCTGCCGGCCAAAGTGAAAAAACACCTATCCTGAAATATAATACGGATAATAAAAGGATTTTTTGCACCTATCAAATAAACCAGGCAGTGACTACAAAATTTACTGTAAACAAATTTTATATGCAAGGTGCCTTTATAAACAATAGCTGGCATTGCGCCTAAGTAAAAAATACCTATCTGAAATGTATACGGAAAATAAAAGGTATTTTTTGCACCTATCAAATACACCGGCAGTGACTACAAAATTGCTGTATTCAACTTTAACAATTTGAACGAAGCTGGCCTGCGTCAAAGTGAAAAATCCCCTATCTGAAATGTATACGATAATAAAAGTATTTTTTGCACCTATCAAATACTCCGGCAGTGACTACAAATTGCTGTATTCAATTTAAGTGCCAAGGTGCCTCTATTAACAAAAGCTGGCCTGGCGCCAAAAGTGAAAAAAAACACCTATCTGAAAAGTGTACGGATAAAAAAGTGGAGTTTTGGACCTATCAATAGACCTCGGTGACTACAAAATTGCTGTTATTCAAATTTAAGCGCAAGGTGCCTCTATCACAAAGCTTGGCCTGCGCCAAAGTGAAAATAACCTATCAGAAAATGCATACGGATTAATTTAAAGGTATTTTTTTGCACTATCAAACTGACCCCGGCAGTGTTACAAAATTGCTGTACTCAAATTTAAGTGCTAGTGCACCACTTTCACAAAAGCTGCCTGCGCCAAAGTGAAAAAATAAACCTATCTGAATTGATACGGATAATATATAGTGGAGTTTTGCACCTATCAAATAGACCTGCGGTACTACAAAATTGCAGTTTCAAGAATTTAAGTTGCAAGGTGCCTCTATCAACAAAGCTTGGCCTGCGCCAAAGTGAAAAAACACTTCTGAAATGTATACGGATAATAAAAGGATTTTTCTTGGGCACCTATCCAAATAAATCGGCAGCGACTACAAAATTGCTGTATTCAACTATAACAATATGAACGAAGCTGGCCTGCGTAAAAAGTGAAAAAAAACCCTATCTGAAATGTATACGATAATAAAAGTGGAGGATTTGCCCCTATCAAATACACACTGCCGGTGACTACAAAATTGCTGTTTTCAATTTTAAGCGCAAGGTGCCTCTATCCAACAAGCTGGCCTGCGCCAAAGTGAAGAAACCACCTATCTGAAATGTATTACGGGTAATAAAAGGTATTTTTTGCACCTATCAATACACCGCAGTGACTACAAAATTACTGTAACAAATTTATGTGCAAGGTGCCTATATCAACAAAGCTGGCCTGCGCCAAAGTGAAAAAACCACCTATCTGAAATTATACGGTTTATAAAAGGTATTTTTTGACACCTATCATTATCAACCGGCAGTGACTACAAAAATTACTGTAAACAAATTTATATGAAGGTGCCTGTATCAACAAAGCTGGCCTGCACGCCAAGTGAAAAAACACCTATCTGAATATATTACGGATAATAAAAGGTATTTTTGCACCTTATCAAATTTCACGGCAGTGACTACAAAATTGCAGTATTCAAATTTAGTGCAAGGTGCCTTATCAACAAAGCTGGCCTGCGCCAAAGTGAAAAAAACACCTATATGAATGAAATATGGATAATTAAAAGTGGAGTTTGCACCATCAAATAAACCTGCTGGTGATTCATAAATTGCTATATTCAAATTTACAGTTGCAAGGTGCCTCTATCAACAAAAGCTGGCCGCGCCAAAGTGAAAAAAAAACCTACTATGAAATGTATTACGGATAATAAAAGTGGAGTTTTGCACCTATCAAATGTCCTCGGTGACTACAAAGGTGCTGTATTTAAATTTAAGCGGCAAGGTGCCTCTATCAACAAGCTGGGCCTGGCCAAAGTGAAAAAAAAACTCCTATCTGAAATGTATACGGATAACAAAGGGTATTTTTTGCCAATATCAAATACCCCGGCAGTGACTACAAAATTGCTGTATTCAAATTTAAGTGCAAGGTGCCTCTATCAACAAAGCTGGCCTTGCGCACAAAGTGAAAAAACACCTTATCTGAAATGTTATACGATAATAAAAGGTTATTTTTTACACCTTTCAAAAGACTGAGGTGATCGACAAAATTGCTATATTCTAATTTAAGCGCAAGGTGCCTGCTATCTACAAGCTGGCCTGCGCCAAAGTGAAAAAACACCTATCTGAAATGTATACGGATAATTAAAGGTATTTTTTACACCTATCAAATACACCGGCAGTGACTTCAAAATTGCTGTATACAAATTTAAGTGCAAGGTGCCTCTATTAACAAAGCTGGCCTGCGCCTAAGTGAAAAAACACCTATCTGAAATATATTCGGATTTATAAAAGTTATTTTTGCATCTATCAAATACTCCTGGCAGTGATACAAAATTGCTGTATTCAAATTTAAGTGCAGGTGCCTCTATCAACAAGATGGCCTGACGCCTACAAGTGAAAAAACGCCTATTGAAATGTATACAGATAATTATAATGTATTTTTTGCACCTATCAGATTCACCTGCGGTGACTACAAAATTGCTGTATTCAAATTTAAGTGCAAGGTGCCTCTTTCAACAAAGCTGGACTGCGCCAATGTGAAAAAAACACATATCTGAAAAGTATAGGATAATAATAGTGGGAGTTTTGAACCTATCAAATAGACCTGCGGTGCTCAAAATTCCTGTATTCAAATTATGTGCAAGGTGCCCTCTATCAACAAAGCTAGGCCTGCCTCAAAGTGAAAAAAACACCTATCTGAAATGTAGACAGATAATAAATGTATTTTATGCACCTATCAAATACACCGCAGTGATTATAAAAATTGTGTATTCAACTTTAAAACAATATGAACGAAGCTGGCCTGTGTCAAGTGAAAAAAACCTATCTGAAATGTATACGGATAATAAAAGGTATTTTTGCACATATCATATTTACACCGGCAGTGGAATAAAAATTGCTGTATACTCAAATTTAAGTGCAAGGTGCCTGTATCAACAAAAGCTGGCCTGGCCTAAGTGAAAAAACACCTATCTGAAATATATACAGATAATAAAAAGTATTCTTTGCACCTATCAAATACACCGGAAGTGGATACAAAATTGCAGAATTCAAATTTATGTTCAAGGTGCCTCTATCTACAAAGCTGGGCCTGCGCCAAAGTGAAAACAACACCTATCTGAAATGTATACGGATAATTATAAAGGTATTTTTTACACCTATCAAATAGACCTGCGGTGTCGACAAAATTGCTATATTCAAAATTTAAGCGCAAGGTGCTCTATCAACAAGCTGGCTCTGCGCCAAAGTGAAAAACACCTATCTGAAATGTATTCGGATAATAAAGGTATTTTTTACACCATCAAATACACCGCAGTGACTTCAAAATTGCTGTATACAATTTTAAGTGCAAGGTGCCTAATCAACAAAGCTGGCCTGCGCACTTAAGTTGAAAAAAACACCTATCTGAAATATTTACGGAATAATATTAAGTTATTTTTTTGCACCTATCATATACACCGGCTGTGACTACAAAATTGCTGTATTAAATTTAAGTGCACAGGTACGCCCTCTATCAACAAAGCTGGACTTCGCCAAAGTAAAAAAACATCTATCTGAAATGTATACTGTTAATAAAAGGTATTTTTTGCACCTTCAAAATACACCGGCGGTGACTAAAAAAATGCTGTATTCAATATTTAAGTGCAAGGTGCCTCTTTCAACAAAGCTGGACTGCGCCAATGTGAAAAAACACATATCTGAAAAGTATACGGATAATAAAAGTGGAGTTTTGCACCTATCAAATAGACCTGCGGTGACTACAAATTCCTGTATTCAAATTTAAGTGCAGGTGCCTCTATCAAACAAGTGGCCTTGCCTCAATAGTGAAAAAACACCTATCTGAAATGTATACGGATAATTAAAAAGTATTTTTTGCACCTATCAATATACACCTGGCAGTGATTACAAAATTGCTGTATTCACTTAACAATATGAACGAAGCTGGCCTGTGTCAAAGTGAAAAAACACTCCTATCTGAAATGTATAGTGATAATAAAAGGTATTTTTTGCACATCAAATACACCGGCAGTGACTACAAATTTTGCTGTATACAAATTTAAAGTGCAAGTGCCTGTATCAACCAAAGCTGGCCTGCCGCAATGTGAAAAAACAACACTATCTGGAAAATATTTACAAATAATATAGGTATTTTTTGCACCTATCATATACACCGGCAGTGACTACAAAATTGCTGAATTCAAATTTAAGTGCAAGGTGCCTCTATAATCAAGCTGGCTTGCGCAAAGTGAAATAAACACCTATCTGAAATGTATTCGGATAATAATAAGTGGCTGTTTTGCACTATCCAAATTGACTGCGGTGACTTCAAAATTGCTGTCTTTCAAATTAAGTGCAAAGTGTTCGCCCCCCACCCCCTATCAACAAAGCTGGGGGGGGGGTGGCCTGCGCAACGTGAAAAAAACACCTATCTGTAATGTATACGGATAATAAAAGGTATTTTTATCACCTATCAAATACCCCGGCAGTGACTACAAAATTGCTGTATTCAACTTTTCCTATTTGAACGAAGCTGGCCTGCGTCAAAGTGAAAAAAACACCTTCTGAAAATGTATACGCGGATAAAAAAGTGGAGTTTTGCACATATCAAATAGAACTGCGGTGACTACAAATATTGCTGTATTCTAAATTTAACAATATGAACGTAGCTGGGGCCTGCGTCAAAGTGATATAAAACACCTATCTGTAATGTAATACGGATAATAAAAGTGGAGTTTTGCACCTATACAAATAGACTGCGGTGACTACAAAAATTGCTGTATTCAAATTTAAGCGCAATGGTGCTCTATCAACAAAGCTGCCCTGCCGGCCAATAGTGAAAAAAACTCCATCTGAAATGTATACGGATAATAAAAGGTATTTTTTGCACCTATCAAATACCCGGCAGTGACTTCAAAATTGCTGTATTCAAATTTAAGTGCAAGGTGCCTCTATCAACAAAGCTGGCCTGCGCCAATGTGAAAAACACCTATCTGAAATGTAAACGGATAATAAAATGTATTTTTTGCACCTATCAAATACACCGGCAGTGACTACAAAATTGCTGGTATTCAAATTGAAGTGAAGGTGCCTTCTATCAACAAGCTGGCCTGCGCAAAGTGAATAAACACCTATCTGAAATGTATACGGATAATAAATTGTGGAGTTTTGCACTATCAAATAGACCTGCGGTGACTACAAAATTGCATATATTTCAAATTTAAAGTGCAAGGTGCCTCTATCATCAAAAGCGGCTGCGCCAAAGTGAAAAAAAACACCTCATCTGGGATAAGTATACGGATAATATAAGTGGGTTTTGACACCTATAAAATAGGACTGCGGTGACTACAAAATTGCTATATTCAAATTTAAACGCAAGGTGCCTCTATCAACATAAGCTGGCCTGCGCCAAAGTGAAAGAAACACCTATCTGAAATGATATACGAGATTAAAATGGTATTTTTTTGCACCTATCAAATACCTGGCAGTGACTACAAATTTGCTGTATTCAAATTTAGTGCAAGGGCCTCTATCAACAAAGTGGCCTGCGCCAAAGTGAAAATAAACACCATCATGAAAATGTTATACGGATAAAAAAGGTATTTATTGCACCTATAATTACCACCGGCAGTGACACAAAATTATGTATACATTTTATGTGCATGGATGCCTGTATCAACAAAAGCTGGCCTGCGCCAAAGTGAAAAAATATCCTATCTGAAATATATACGGATAATAAAAGGTATTTCTTGCACCTATAAAAATCTCCGCAGTGAACTACAAAATTGCTGTATTCAAATTTAAGTGCAAGGTGCCTCTATCAACAAAGCTGGCACTGCCGGGCAAAGTGCAAAAACAAACCTATCTGAAATGAATTAGGATGTAATAAAAAGTGGAGTTTTGAACCTATCAAATAAACCTGCAATGACTACAAAATTGATGTATTCAAATTTAAGTGGCAAGGTGCCTCTATCACAAAGCTGGCCTGCGCCAATGTGAAAAAAAACAACTATCCTGAACTGTATATGATAATAAAAGGTATTTTTTGCACCTGATCAAATTTACCCTGGCAGTGACTACAAAAATAGCTGTATTCAATTTAACAAATATCAACGAAGGTGGCCTGCGTCAATGAAAAAAAACACACACCAAAACTGAAAATAAACCTATCTGAAATGTATACGGATAATAAAAGTGGAGTTTTGCACTTATCGATAGGACCCTGTGGTGACTACGAAAAATTGCTGTATTCTAAATTTAAGCGCAAGGTGCCTCTAATCAACTAAGCTGGCCTGCGCCAAAGGGAAAAAACACCTATCTGAAAATGCTATTCGGAATATAAAAGGTATTTTTTGCACCTATCTAATACCCCGGCTGTGACTACTATAATTGCTGTATTCAAATTTAAGTGCAGGTGCCTCTCATCAACAATGCTGCCTGCGACCAAAGTGAAAATAACCTATCCTGAAAATGTATAGGATAATAAAAGTGGGAGTTTTGCTCCTATCAAATATTACCTGCGTTACTAGGAATAGATCTGTATCTTAATATAAGTTCTGGAACCACAACTTACATGTATATTTCACCAGGAAACACCTGTTAATTAAAAGCCATTGCAATGCATGTCTAAACAATGTGTTGGGCATGCACAATATCACTATCTTTAATGAGTTGTCTGTGTTCGCCCGCAAATCCGCCTCACCACTCTACCCCCCCCCCCGCGTGACTTTACAGCGCTAGATGCTCCTTTAAAACTCTCAGCCTAAGTACCTAAAATCTGCAAATCTCTAATCTACCTAAGTTCTAATGTGCACAGCTAAAAGCATAGCTGTCTCTGTGAACAAAGAGAACAATTTCGCTGAACTGTTTGGACAGAGACCGAGCACACATCCTACTCCTATGAGACACTGACACACACTGATGCTGAACAGGAAGGGCTGTTCTATGTAAAACGAGGTCATGTGATTTTTCCACACCAATCGCAACCATACACATACCAGTCATTACTTCGCACACACAGCTCACCCTGCTCTATTCTCTAAGCTGATTTGCTGTCCTCCAAAATGACAGGAAGCTCTGAAATGGCGCGATATTAATAGATTATGCACATATTTTCACCTAAATTATCGCGTGATCGAAAAAATCCGATCAACATAAAAACTGTGCCGATTTCAACTTTGTCGATAATAATCGCTCAACACTAATGTTAACACATGACCACCGTGTTATTTATCCCTGGCTAAGGTGAGAAGTCCTAGTCTGACATGTGAGAAGGAGGAGGAGAAATTTGGACAAAATGTGCAATGAATAGATGTTCATACAGTGAATCCTGCTCTGTATAAGAAGATAGGAGGAAGCCTGAGACAACATCACATAATAACTGGTGGGAGAAAGACCTTTGGGACTGTAAAGTGGAAATTGAGAAAGTGTCTGTCCTGAAAGGAACTACTGCAATGTCTATGTTTCTGAGCAAGTGAACTGGTGAAGCAATGTGGGACAACTCACCAAATCTTACCTCTTCTTCCTATATAGTAGGAACAAGTATTTAAATAGTTATACATTGTATCCTGACAAACCATGGTTATGATGCTCCTGTTATTTTGCACTGTACATGAGTGCCTTTGTGATTCTTTAAAGAGCAGAACAAGGATTTGGAATGCAATTGTATGATTAATTTTGTAGCTTAGGACCATACTGTTTGGGAACATGGCAGGGCGTACCAGGAAGGGAGCACTATTTGTCATTTGGATTAATAAAATATGGCACTCTTAATAGTGTTTTTTAATTTTTATTTTTTACAGCGGACACCGTACAGTATAAATGACATGTTAACTTTCCTTAGAATGTTGATACAATTACAGTGATAACAAAATTAGATTTTTTTTCTATGCTTTACTGTTTGACACAATATAAACACTTTTATTTAAAAAAGAAAACACCTTTTTGCATCACCATAGTCTGAAAGCCATAACTTTTTTTCATCTTTCTATGTACTGAGCTGTGTAGGGGCTTGTTTTTTGTAGGATGAATTGATGTTTTTATTGGCACAATTTTTTAGGGAACACGACTTTCTGATCACCTTTTAATAATTTTTTTTGGGAGGCAAGATGAAGAAAATATAACAATCCTGGTAGTGTTTTTTTTTATTTTTAACAGTGCTCCCCATGCAATATACATGACATGTTAGTGTTGCTCCGTGGGTTGGTACGATTAAGGAGGTACCCAATTTATACAGTTTTTTATGTTGTTTTTAATAGTGTTTTTGTTGTGTAAAATAATATTTATGCACCAGTACCTTCTGATACCCATAACTTTTTTTTTCCCGTGTACGGACCTGTGTAAGGGCTATTTCTTGTGAGAAGAACTTATGTTTTCATTGGTCCTACTTTGGGGTTTATATGGCTTTTTGATTTATTTTTATTCCATTTTATGTCCTGTAGGATGAACAAAAATTGCAATTCTGTCACAGTTTTTAATCAGCATTGAATTTTCTGTGAAAACTAATCACCTGTTTCTCATTAAGATACAGTGCCTTGCGAAAGTATTCGGCCCCCTTAAACCTCAACCTTTTGCCGCATGTCAGGCTTCAAACAAAGATATAAAATGTTAATTTTTTTGTGAAGTGGGACACAATTGTGAAGTGGATTTAAATTTTCAGTTTTTTATTTTTTACAAAAGTTTAAAATATCCAATAAATTTCGTTCCACTTCACAATTGTGTCCCACTTGTTGTTTCTTCACAAAAATTTTAATTTTATATCTTTATGTTTGAAGCCTTGAAGTATGTGAATGATCCACTAAATATTATTTTTAATTTTAAGGGTATGTTCACACAGTGTAATTGCAGGGTGTATTTTGGCCCATAATTGCACGCTCAAAATGCGCTCCGCAATTACGGTAATTCATAGTTCTCATAGAGAGCTATGAATTACAACCGTCTCCCTCGGGGTAGAATACGATCGTATTGTACATCAGGGGAGAGAAGTGACATGTCACTGGACAGCGTGTACTTCTAAAACATCCGGCATATTGCAGCGCATACAATGCACACCGCAATACGCCGTGTGAACATACTCTAAGGGTCAATAAACTTAAAGGGGTTTTCTCAGTACAGGCTTTCGCAGACATGAGCTGTTTCTCCGTCTCTTACAGTTTCAAATCCAGGGGTGTGTCTCTCCTCCCAGTAGGCATGTCTCTCCTCTCAGTAGGCGTGCCTTCCCTCACTGAAGACTGGTGACATCATCATTCTGAGTTTGCAGTGGAAGGGAGAGGATGTCACAGCTCTGCAGAGGTCCTACAATGGTCAGTTCTCATGTCTGCAGAGCTGTCACCTCCCTTTTCAAGATCCTTGTAACCAGAACACCTATATTGCTGTAAACAGTTATACATACAGCCTGAAGTGATGAGACAAATTTGAGAAATGCACTCTGCTCTCCCATCTGTTATCAGGCAGGAGGTAGATGGGTGTCAGACTGTATAAGGCTGTGTTATACGGTTGTGTTATATGTGTCAGCTTAAGACTAATTTCCCAGATACTTCACATAGAGATTTCACTGTGAGAGGAGCAGAGAAGAGCTCAGGCAGCCTTTATTACACAGCTCAGAGAGAGTAAAAGACAATGAGAACACAGATACAGACACAGCCAGCACAGAAAGCTAGTTTCAGTTTTGTTTTCACACAGCTCAGAGGGAAGAGTTCAGGCAACTAATCACAGCACAGGGGGCGTGTCCTGACCAGGGTTGAACTAAATGTCAGAAAACCAATCACAGCAAAGTGGGCGCGGCCTGACCCCCAGGCTTCAGATTTAGCTCTAGACTCTCACAGATTAGCTCACAGCTGCTATACTAAATGATTTAGATAATACAAAACAATTGCAAAAGTGCTTATTTTTATTGTCCCAATCATTATAAATATGATCTTTGTAGCGAGAAAACCAATTTAAGCCCTTTCACACTATGAATAATATCCTTCTCCAAATATAACATACCTACTTTTAGAAGCTGAAACATAAATTAATATCCCTATAAGCAGGGATGAGGATGACCAGACTCCTATGGACTCCTGAAATACTCTTATAAGACTGTTGCTCAGATGCTTGGACCCCAGTAGCATTGCAAAGGTGAAGAAGTGAATACAATAAGTCACATTGGATTTTACCCAGGGCCAAACTGAATAGCAAGTGTTAAGAGACTCTTTATATTCACCATACCCCTGTACAGGTGTCAACTTGGAGGAGAAGCTATAGTTAGGGCAAGCATAGTTCTTACAGTACTGGTAAAAGAATGTCAGGATAAGCAGCAGATGCAGATACTAAACAAGGAAACTAGCCAGGTTAGGAACAGAGAACACAGATCTGAAGCATACTTTTTAGAACCTATGAATGCTGGAGAAGAACTCCCTCAAGCTATGGCTTTTGAGCTCTTTTGCTCTAAAGGTGCATAGTTAGGCTATGCTGACTCAGCATCTTGCGGCACGTACCTGTGAGCGCTGCAAGATGCCGTGTGTTTAGAAGAACGCGATAATCAGCACGTTCTAAAGCGCAGGGGGATGCGGCTCCATTCACTTTCCTTAGCCCTGCCGCGTATACGCCTGGAAAGAAATGACAAGTCACTTCTTTTAGCCGGTGTTCAATACGCGTTGGAGAAGATGGCAGGTAATCATAACTCTCTATGAGAGCTAGGATTACCTTAATTACAGCACGTATTTTGGGGCACATTGAAGTGCAATTACACCCCGAAATACGTCGTAAAAGACGCCATGTAAACCTAGCCTGCAAAATTGCAGTTAAAATACAACCACAACTGGAGGAAAGCAATAAGCTCTAGTGCAGAGGCTGGGAGCTTTGGCTGAATGAAAGTGGGAGTGTAACATATATGAATGATTTCCAGAGAGTGAAATAAGTATTGAACACGTCACCAATTTTTTAAGTAAATATATTTCTAAAGGTGCTGTTAACATGAAATTCTCGGCAACAACCCATCAAATCCACACAGGCAAAGAAATCAAACTATAGCTGTCTATAAAATAGATGTAGTGCAGCTTGGGATGCATGCTTTACTTAAAATAGTAATTACCAGGTTACAACTCTCAGTTCTCTTCACAGTGGAACAATATTCTTGGGGTTCATCACCCTTCACTCACAATTATAATTGCTTCTCTGGCAATTCCCTAATCTTTGTCTCTCAGGCCTTTCTTCTGTCTTCTCTCATTAGCCTCCA
Organism: Phyllomedusa bahiana; assembly: GCA_025379985.1. Taxonomy (NCBI): domain Eukaryota; kingdom Metazoa; phylum Chordata; class Amphibia; order Anura; family Hylidae; genus Phyllomedusa; species Phyllomedusa bahiana. The sequence continues at coordinate 32,664 of JAODAL010038742.1, forward strand.
AAATGAACCATGTAGCTACCAGACCTATCTAAAACAACAGTTCAGCAAACCCTACTGTGTATGGGGCTCTGAAGCAGAGCTTGAATCTCCACTGATTGACAAAGGATTGCCTTCTCTGATCAAGTGGCTGGATCAATTATCATCGAACGGATGAACAGACGCATGACAGACAAACATCAGAGAACAAACCCCTGGCAACCATTGCTGAAAGAACACAAACTAGGGGTGGCAGCATTGTAGTTTGGGGAATGTTTTCAATGCATTGTCTGGACTCGCCCATCAGTAGGCAAGATAATCTCAATTTAGATATGAATCAATCCCTGCAGATTATGTACACCTATACATGCTGATTGTCTCCACTGGAGCAAATGGGATCTTCCAGAAAGACAATATAACATGTCACACAGCTAGAAATGTCCAACACTGGTTGGAGGAGCATGACCAAGACTGAAGTATTGCCCTGTTCCACTAATTCCCCAGACTTGAGCTCAACTGAGCATCTGTTGGGCCACCTCAATCATCATGTTTGCTCTATGGATCCTCCCCCACACACCCTCCAACAGTTGTGGGATGCACTGCAGTAAGCATTGTTCCCAACATCTTTAGGGTGCTTTCACACAGCGCAGTTTTGATGCAGTTTTACCTGCGCTCCAATTGAACTGCTTTTATTACCAGCAAGATTTTTTCACTTATCTAAACTGTTTGGAAAGTGAGTAATCGATTAGTGTGTTTGTAATCCACAAGACTTCAAACACAGGAATTGTGCAAACGACCATACTAGTGCTCAAATCAAAATCCAAAAATAAATTCAACACAAAAAATGTAAAAGAAACAATTTATTTAACATGATTAAAAACTCAAAATATTGAAAACAAAAATCCAAAAACAACAAAGTACACGGCACACAGAATAAACAAACAAAACACAAGGGTCTAGGTTCATTTAAATGACAAAAATAGACACTGTTGACGCCCTATTCTCTATATAAATGAACTGTACTGTAGTACACCAAAACCTAGGCGCATTTTAAGCCAGACACAACACATTTGAATACACCTAACATAGGTGCATCAAATATGCTAGCAATGATATACTATGCGCCTAAATTATGCTGTGTACCCAGAATAGTCGCATCAATTATACTATGCAAGGTATACCACATGCCAGATTTTTGATTCATTTGGTCCATTCATTCAGGCGCATTATACACATACTTAATACTCCTTAAAACTGGCGTGGCAGCGCCTCTTTTCTTACATGCTGCCCTTTGTATCTAGATTTATTATCCAAAAAGCTTCCTTATGTAGCATATGCTCTGGATCTCCACCTCGAGGTGGTTTGAGAATTCTATAGATGCCTATGATTTTTTAGGGAGCTAATATTGAATCCATGACAATCAATAAAGTGATGTGCAACATTCAACTTGTTCCGTGTGGAGATAGTATTAATCTCCTGTAAGAAATGAGTTTTTAGCCTGTGGGTGGTACAGCCCACATAGGAAAGATTGCAAAAGACACAGATCGCCAAGTATACCACATGACGTGAGTTGCAATTTATATAATGTTTGATAATATAGGAAAAAGTTCCCAAAGAATTGGAAGAAGACTTGCAACGAGACACAGAAGAGCATGTTTACAGGGATAAGACCAACACCTAAAGAAGCTTTTTTGTTGCAGCCATGTGGACTTAGGTTTACTGGAGTATATTGGGAGATAGGAGGTTGGGTAACGTAATTGATTTTCCAGGTAGAATTTTGCAGCCAATCTGTAATATAGAGTCCAATTTCTTATCTTCCATTCGAATTGGAAGGTGTTTTTTTCTTTCATTAGAATTGGAAGGTGTTTTCGAACATTGTTTTTAACTACATTGAATTCCAAACTAAAATCTAACACTACTATGGGTTTACTATCATTTTGCCTCTGTATTTTTTTCTGGTATATTCCAGTAGTGTATTTTGTGATCTCTTAGCCACAATTTACATGGCCCTGTCTAAATTCCAACAGGTATAAACCCTTAAATGAAGTCTCTGACATACATTAGACCGTTCACTTAAAAATTTTCATGTGTACTGCAATTGTGCTTTGAACATAATAACTCACCCAATGGGATCGATTTTTTTAGTGTGGTTTGAATGGAAACTTTTCTGATATAATATATTGTTACCCGCAGCGGGCTTACAAAAAGTTTCTGAGAAATATTTTGGTCTGCAGATGCTATCATCGTGAGATCTAAAAAAGTTGTAACAGTGGGATCCACATGATATGTAGATTTAAGATTGCAGGGGTTGTTATTGAAATAGTAAACAAAATGCTGTACAGCAGATACATCGCGACCCCTAATGATTGAGAGGTCGTCAATGTATCTACCATACCACTCAATGCAATACGAAAATGAACACAGAGGAGTAAAAATTTAGACTTCCTTCATCCACGATATCATGAACTTAGCAAGGGACGGAGACTATTTGGCACCCATAGACACTCCTTTACGTTAAAGTTAGATCTGTCCATTATAGCTAAAATATTGTGTGATGAGGAAGTCGGTCACCATCAAATTGTAGTCAATTAGGTCCCTAGAGTACACACTATATTTAAATGAAATTCAAGAGCATGCAAAAGAATTCAATGGTGGTATGCTAGTGTACAGGGACTCTACCTCACAGCTTACCCAGCAAAATTGGGACTTCCAGCTAATCTGTTGTAGACATATGAGGACAACTTTGGGATCTTGCAGAAATACTTGAACTCTCCTCACAAGAGGCTAAAGAATCCAGACATTAACACAAACGCTCCAGCAACAACCCAGATCCACATGTTGTTCCAAAGCAAAATTAAGTCCTAGGGATAGAAGCTTCATTTGGTCAGTGTCGAAATTAATAGAAGACAAGTTTAATACATCAATAGTAGTATTAGTGCTCATTAGCTGTTCATATGTCTTGTCTTCATACGCATGTTTCCTTCTGTGCTTCCTCCCTCTCCAGCGTCCTCATTTTTTTATTTATTATTATTTTGGGTATTCTTGTAATTAGAAGGATTATTATTGGTCGTTTCTTGTCCTGCATCTTCAGAAGTATCAGAATATCCATCCATAGAATCCGAGTCCACTGAGCCAAAAATAACTCTTCTCTGGTTTCTATGCCAGCCTTTGTTTGCTTTTAAGAATGGATTTCAGCGTATTTCTCCCTGAAAGGTTCTTCTTTGCTTTTAAGAATGGATTTCAGCGTATTTCTCCCTGAAAGGTTCTTCTTCCCCACTCATTTACCTGAGTTAATGCATAATCCGATTTATCTCTCTTAAGCTTGTTTTCTTTGGTGCTCATAACCATCTCCTAGTTTTGGAGAGCGGTCAAATTCCATCATATCCTCATGTAAGGGCCTCATGTATGAAAACTGTTTAGGTCTCAGACAATCAGAGCTCCACTTTCATTTCATAAACTGCTCTGAAAAAAATGAAAGGAGAGCTCTAATTGGTTGTTATGGAGAACAAAGAAAGTCTTAGACCTAGACAGTTTTCATACATGTCCCCTTTAAATTCTTATACTAACCTAGAAGTATTGTTTTTTATCTTGGACAGCTGCTTATAAGCATTTCATGCGCTATCTATAATCATAGGGACATTTTTCTCTGGTCTTCCTGTCTTAATATTCATCATTGTTGTGCCCTGTGTTCACTGCAACTACGAATAAGCTTTGTTTTAAAAATATAGCTACAAATTGTTCCCTAGATATTTGGTCCCCTGATGAGGTGTGGTAGGCATCAAAACATGGTCATGTTGGGACCACTGTTTCCACTTGCGTAGGGTTTTACAGGGATCAGTTCTTGTAGGGACAGGTTCCATGGGTATTGACCCCTGTTTATAGGTCTCAGGGTTCTGTAGTCCCTTTGAAGTCAAATAGGGTCAGTTGTCTCTTATGTGTACGTTAGTGGTACTGTGAGCTTGTGGTTACTTAGCCAGAGGTACACAGATCTCTATATTGTTCAAGATTTAGATTGTCAACCCATTGGTGCGCACCATTTGTATATTATGGATTGCTACAGCACTGACTTCATATTTGTTATCATTGCCCCCTATTTTATATTTATGGAATATTAAAAGTTACGTTTTATTTTATGCCACTCTCCAATTTTTTGTATTTGGTCAGTATGCTCACTATACCATTAGATTAGTACCTTGGAATGTAAATGTTTTATGTACTGTTGTTAATAAATTATGTCTAAACGAGATTTCCAAATCATTGCATTCTGGTTTTCTTTAAATTTTAGCGTCCCAGTTTTTTTGTATGTGAATCCGGACTGAATAAAGTTAGCATTAGGGATCTCATGATTATATCTAAAAACACTGGATGTTGTATAATGGTCTCCAAATAGAAACTAGACTAGATTCTGTAGAAAATGTACCATAGTACTCACTGCTTTTATTCTTATATTACTTTTTTCAAGTATCTGATTTTCTACAATATTTTCGGTGGTTTAAAGAGATTAAAGCCTTGCTATTGTCTCTCTAGTAATGAAATAGTAAATAAATTGGATCATTGAAATTTTCATGAGCTGCTGACCATTGAACTTTTTTCTAGTGAAAAGGTTGATTGTTCTATTCAGAGGAATGCATCAAAAACCTTAATTAACACATTGCCACCAGCTGAATGGTTTATTGAGCATCCTTCCACTCCGAGAAGCAAAACCACAATAACAGCATCTAGTAAAAAAGTAGTTCTTCCCCATGCTAAGTGGATGTGATGAATATTCTGCATTGTCTCCTGAGATGATTTTTTGAATATGAATGGGTTGGATGTGTTTTGGAGAAAAATCATTGATCTCATATGTCTTCCCACTTAATTACATTAATGTTTTCAAGATTATAGTTATTATTATTATTATTATTATTATTATTATTATTATTATTATTATTATTATAATAAAAAATCATGCAACACTTTTAAAGCTCTGGACAACTGATGAATTTAAACTTTTCTTTAAAGTAGACTTGGGCATCTTTTGAAGAACCAGTGTTCCATTAACTTCTTAACTTCTCTTTATTTACAGGTTTAAAACTCTGTGCTACTTAATTTTTTAATATATCCTTATAAAGCCCATTGAGCTCAATGTTTCTGGTATAGACCTTGCAATTAACTGAAAAGACATAGAATTAAAAGATTATATGGGAAATGTAATAAGAACAGTACTTCATACATCTTAATGCAAAGATGTGCAGGCTTTTCCACAGATTTGAGGGTCTTTGACTGTCAAATGTGCCACTCAATGAAATGTATTTCCTCTACCAACTGCCATAGATTTCCACTAAATTGATGCCAACACCAGGGAGAAACTCACATTAATGACCTACACATCACATGTGCACCAGGAAAAGTTCACTTTATACACCTCAGACTTTTTTAACTGCATAATGTGTTATAGAATAGTATAGTCTGTTATGTAGTCCATACTTTATTTTTTGCAGTATTAAGCTAAGAAAGTCATAAAGCTGTGTTTAGTGTATACTGGAAGCTTTTTCCAGTGTACTCAGTATTAGTGTTGAGCGATTGCGTTGGCTATCGAGATCGATCGATAGTCGATAGTCGGCCGCTATCGATAAGGTTTTTCGATAGTGAGCATCGATTATGCGCGATGACCATTAAAGTCTATGGGAGAGCAACAACACCTTCATTATTACACCCAAACAAGGCTGGAGAAGCTGAAATTAACATCCACAACAGTCAAATGGATACGTGCTACATCTAGGCAACACACTTAGGTTATAAAAGTCACAGAAAAAAAGTCACAGACCATTTACTATCCCTGTCTTGTACCACAGCCTGACCCTTAAACCTGCATCACACCCACAAATTAAAAAGTGCCAGAAGGCAGTATGATTTGAACATCATCTTACTTGAACTGGACATTGAATATCCCTGTCCTGGAACGCAGCATGAGCCCCCAAAACCTGCATGACCCCCACATTTAAAAAGTGCCGCAAAAAGGAGTCTTTCAACCACCATTTTTAGTTGAACTGGACATTGGGCTATACCTGTCCTGGCCACAGCAAAGAGCCCCAAACCTGCATGACCCCCACATTTAAAAAGTGCCGGAAAAGGAGTCTTTCACCCATTTTAGTTTTTACGGACATTGACTATACCTGTCCTGGGCCCCCAGCATACCCCAAAACCCGCATTC